>JANHFX010003055.1:0-43040 GCA_027560015.1 Chloroceryle amazona
AATATTGAAGTAGGTCTATCTATTCTAAACTCTGGGTGCATTTGCATACTTTATTGTGCATGTTTTTTACATTTATGACAATATTTTGGACCAATATCAATGACAGTTCTACTTATGCAGAGGGCTATAGCCAATTTGTTCACGTTGGTACTTTTGATAGAAAATTAATAAATTTAAAGGTGAAAATTTGGAGTAAAAGACTATATTATATTTAAAGTATTTGCATCATAAGCATTTCTTGAAAATCTGAGAATTCAGCTTATCATCAAGGTAGAATATGTAATCATCTAGATAATAAAATAAATGTATTGTGACAAGAGGAATGCCCCATGGCATTACATTTGTTAGAAATACCAGCTAAAGGATGACTCAGTTAAAGCCATTTGCATACCTTCTGAATACAACTGATCCAAATGTAGTAAAGTGGTAATAGAAATATTCCTGAAAATATACTTAGTGTTTTTCACAGGATTTAATCAAGGTATAAGCATTTAACAGAGAAGGTTTCTTCATAAATATACTACTTAATACTCCCATACAAGTATTATGATATTTATCAAATATTATGTCCTACATGTATTATCTTCAAGGCCTTCAGTAGCTACTGTTATTTCAAAAAATACTGGTTTTCTCTGTGGGAATGTGCTAATAGGATTTCCTTCTTGCCTCAGAGTCATGATCATAGCATTAGGAATTTCAGGAAACTGTGAATACACCTTCTGCACTAAAATCTGTTTTTGTAAGTGTTTGCCGTGTACAAATAACCAAACGATACTATTTTATTGGACATGTCATTGGAAATTACTGAGGCCACCATCAGACTGAATGTATATGCATTTTCCATCACTGCTTATGATAGAAATTCAGACCTGTACTCTTCAGCCACCAAGTTCTAAAAGCATGTGATTTGTAGAAGTAGCTCGTAGCTGTAGAAGCACACGTGAAACCTAATGAAGACACAGAAGTGTATCAAAATGAGATTAACAGGTTTCAGCACATGTAGTATTTATTAGGCACCTGTATGTCAAACACTGTGATTCATCTGTTCACAAAAACATTTACTAGAGTTTGTGGGACTGAGGTGGGCCACTCTGCTCTCTGGCTCAGTTGCAGGGTTTCATTTAAATTTTATTTAATGCAGAAATATTCTTCCGTAGCTTCATGAATATCCTCTATTAAGCATATTCTTTCCCCCTTTTGTTAATTATGACATAGTTTCGAGGCAGTCTTCTGTGTCTGAAGTTTTTGCTTTGCAGTTCATGGCTCACATATTCCCTCGTGGTGGGATTATGCTGTTTCACTGTGCAGCCATGATGAGCAGAACTATTAATAGCTTGCTCCCTTGTGCTGTACTTACTGGGCAACTTGTGAACAGACAGAAGAACTGCAGCAAGACAGCACTACACATCCTTCTGCTGTGGCCTTTAACTATTTTATCTGCTACTCAACATATTTGATTACACTGTGCAAAGCACATTCCCTGTGCTTTTCCATATACCTGGTGGGGCCTCATCAGAGGAGGCATGCTACTCTAAAGAGTGCCTGTGGGAATGCAAAGCTCTGATCCCACCTCTAGTCTCTGTAACTCATCGTATCAAACTGCTTCATTTACAAAAGAATTATTTACTTTTCCTTGCCTGCAGCCAGGGCTGTTTCTAGGCACAATCAGAACTGGCAGCAAGCTCTCAGGAGCAGCTAAATGTCCAGGACCTTGCTCTCCCCGTTGCTCATGCACCCTACTAAGCCAGAGCCACTCCTACTTTTCTCAGATAAAAGAAGAAACAGAGGTGAGGAATGAGATTGCACCCTACCTCCAGTACTTACAAGCAACAATCACAACCTGCAACCTACCCTCATGTTAGCAGGGAAGGCAGAATACAGATACTCAGGAGTTCCCCCAAACCTGTTTGTCCAGAGCAGTTTCAGCTTGTTACCTTAGGACCCCCCCCCACCTTGGTCATTAAACCCAGCTCATTCTCCTCAGGTGATGGCTGAATCTGTCCTGCAGCCAAAATCCTGTGTTGCCCACCCACCTGAAAACACCTGAGTGTGATCTGCAGGACACTCATGTCTTTCTGGGTCTTCCATTTCTTTTGCACCGGTCCTGGCTTTGCAGACCAATCTACACATGTAGGGAAACTTGCTGAAATCCAGTTTGTTTTGTTTTCTTTTGTTTTGTTTTCAGGGGGCTTGTTCAAGGGAATAGAACATAATTAACCTTGTGTTAATGGTCTATGGGGAGTACCAGAGTCCAGTTAACTATCCCTAACAGGCATTCCTCTAAAGATAATTTTGCTTCAAAGCTGAAATTCAGCAGTAGGTCACTTGATAGGAGAACAGATCATTTTTGAAGATGTGTACTGAGGGGTGTCCTTTTGCTCACTCTCACTAGGAGAGATACCTCCCAGCTGCAATCTTCTTGCAGCACATGCAGCTAGATAACAGATAAATGGATTCATCAACCTGCTTCATAAAGTGGGTAAATGATATGGGGAAGCCGCTAAAGGATGTATATAACCCTGGAGGTGAGAAAGCAGGGTCAGAATGTGCAGATTGCCCTCCTTTGATGGGTATAACTGGCCTAAATTGGAGAGGGGGAAAACCACAGGTTTTCTTATTATTGTGAGCTGATGTAATTGAAAGATTACAAGGAATATCTTTCTGAGACTATTTTCACAATCATCTGAAGAACAAAACACCCTTTAAAAAAGAAGAAAAAATAAATCCATGATGGTACAGAGACTGAAGAGGGAGGGATGTAGAAAGAATTTCCCTTCAGCCCTTTTAAATCGAAGGATGCTTCCCTATTCTCTCTGATTCCCACCTTTTTCATAAATCCTCCCCATCCATTTTACTATTTACTTAGTTATTTTGTGTGCAGAGAGGTAGAGAGCTTTCTGAAACTCAGGGAACACTTAGCTGAGAAATCCCAGGGAGCAATACAGCAGGCCCTCCCTTTTCTAGAGGAGTCTCCCTTGCTTTGAAGAAGTCAGGTGTGCACAGCAGCCTCATTGACTTTTGGTGGTGTTGTTGTTGGTTTTTGTTTTATTTTTTTTTCTCACAGACAAGCCAGGCAGGTTCTACTCTCCATAGCTGTCTTTGAAGCTGTGGCCTTTTGTGCCTCCTCTACTGAGGATTGAACTGAGAGTACCTGAGCAGTGGCTTCTGATGAGAAATGAGAAAATATGAGCATTTTCAGGTTAAGAATGTGGTAAAGTCCTCCTCCTCTCTCAGTCTAAAGTGCCAGCTCCACACACATCGAGAGCTGAAACACAAGTTTTTGGTCCTTTTTTTTTATGTGAACCACAGCATGGAGCCTACGGGTGCTTTAGTAGGAAAAGTAGTGCCAGAAAAGAGATTTACACTTCAGCCTTCAACAAATTCAAAGTCCTATGTCATCCACCAAGACAATGGCAGAAATTGTTAATGCCAGGTCTCAATGCAAGCAGTAAACAATTGCTTGGGTTTGACTCACAAATGTGAGAAGTTAGGCACCAGTGACTCTAACCAAACCAGACACCTTTTATAACTTATTTTGAATTAATATCTCTCTCACCTCCCCCTCCTCCTTGTGTTAGGTTCTTTACTGCAGTTCATTTACAATGTTCAGTGTATAATAAATGGGATTAGCTTCAGGGAAAGAGCTGAGGCTGCTCACTGGAAGAAGAATATTCTGCACTTTGGGGAGAGAAAGGGAGCTTGTGTGCAGGACTGGGATGGAAGTTTTGGAGGAGTTGTCAAGACTGTTAATTTTTTTCACATTCTTATTCAAAGCTTTTCTGTTCACAGGGAAAATATTCAATTAGGAAACCTCTATGGAGCAGAGGGGGAATCCAGCAGCCGAGGAGTCAAAAACTCTGCAATCAGCACTGATAAAGAGCTGCTATTTTGACAAACAGGATAAAAATAAAAACTGTAAGAGGCTGCAGCAGGAGTGAAATGGACACTGGATGTGTTTGCCATGTTAAGTCACGAATGCTTGTTGGAGGTGATATTCTCTGATTTGTCACTGGTTTTTATCTTATTAACAGTTACTGTAATTTGAAATGTGTTAAGCAAAGCAGTGCTTGGTGCATGAAATGCTTTCAAGAGTTTGTGAGTGCTGCATTTTGATTGATTTCACGGGCCTTCTGCACTGAAAGAATGCTTTGGATGTTGGTGAAAAATGTCTCTGTGTGCTCAGAGAAGAGCATCCAAACCAGATAGAGAAGCTGTAGGCTCAGTTCAGCACATGTTGACATTGATCATTGGTTTCATGGACCTCATCTTTATTTGTTAGATGCATCATGGGCTACAGGGCATCATATCTGACACTGGACTCTCTACCCTCTGCCATGTCCCAGAGTGTGTATGTTGGCCAACAGGTTGCCCGAAGCTATTTTCTATGGTCTGCTAAAGCATGGTGACTGGAGAAGGAAACCACTGGAATGTTCCTAGGCCATGGTCATCAAGTTCATCACTTCCAGCACTGGCCCTTCAACACGCAAAGGTAGCACCACCTGCCAAAGAAGAGAAATTGTACATGCCCTAGGAGTTTTTATAAGACAACCCAAACTAATTCTTTATAATCACAAAGAGCAATGAGGAAAAGCCAGGAAGTTGGATGTAGTAAGTTATATCTGAGACACTTGCAGCTATTAGTATGCTAAAATAAATCAGATCAATTTCTCAGCCAGAAGTTCTCAAAAGCTGAGTCTGGATAATTAAATAAAATGCAGCTCCATCTTTATCAAACTTTCCTAGGAAAGCCACATACTCACACATAGTGAGTAGGACATCAGAGTATCCTATAGCTACGTTTCTTGCTTCCCTTGGCCTGCACTGTGGTGATAAACCTGTTCAGGTCTCGTTGAGGTTTTTTATCTGTAAAGCAGGATTAAAATACTTGCTACCATCCCTTGAAGCACACGATGGATGTATACACCTCAGTATGGAGACAATGACAAATTGTTGTCGTGAGTCAATTTGGAACTGAAACAGCTTCACATGGATTTACTATGCCCAGTAACATCAGAATAATACTGTGTACAAAGACTGCCCTAATCTGCAGAATCTAATTGTCTGAAAAACACTGGATTTTTCTAGTCAGTGCAAATACTTCTTCAAACTATTCACATAGGTTTTAATCCTAAAGAAGTCAGAAACATGTTGATACTTAGCACACTGAGATAGAATATTCATTACAAAGTGATCAAAACCAATGATACAGATATAATCTGCTAAAGAGACAAAAGCCCTGAAAAGCAGTAAGAAATTAGCAGCTCTGCTATATATGGAGTATGATGCTGACAAAAGCCAGCTAATTATTGCAGTTATGCCTCAATAATTTATAAAGCCACCCATTTTCCCAAAAGATCTATAGATCTCTTTGACTTCTCAAGGGGAAGAATAAATGTATCAAAAATAAAGTGCCTAGATTCTTCACAAAAGAGTTCAAATGCATGGTTAATACAGATCTCCAGTTCTTTGAAAATTTACATGGCTGTTTGAACAAGCATTCTGAATTTTGGGGTATGTCTGTGAGCTCCAAAAGGCTGATTGTGGAAAACAGAATCTTGCGTGTACCAAAATACTTTCCCCCAATCCACTTAGACCATACACAAAAATAATAATACTACCCTATTATACAAATATGGCCTGAAATTTTCGGAAGTATTTAGTCTTTAAATACACAGTTACAAAAATGTTAACCTTTCAGAAGGTCCTAGCCCTTTCCCCGTGAAAACCTCTGTCCTTATCTGGTATCTTCAGTTGCTCATATAAAATTACTAGCTTTTGGATTTTTGGGCTTAGTCTGAGTGTTTGTTTTCCTCAAAACAAAAATCCATTTCTCATATACTTTTATAAATTTAGAAAAAAAAGTCTGTTTTTAATTTATCTTTCCTTACTGCTTTAAATTCTTACTGTTTTCTGCCTCCTCCCTCCAAATTCACTCATTGCTTGCCTGTTTTCTTAGTCTTGTAAACAAAAATAAATTTCATAGTGCATGTTTATACTTGTATTCTATTGGAGCAGGGGCAAGAACAGTTGAAAAAATAATCAGAAAGGGCAATCACAAACCCATTGACCATGCAGAAAATAACTAAATGAAATCACAAGCTGATTTGTAGGGTAATACAGTATTACTTTAGGTATTACCAATATTACTGCTATTAAGCCAGTCTACAGAATCTCTAGGTTTTAGTATGGTTGCACAATTTCATTTCATACTAACCAGTCATCTTTGCTATCTTAGAAAGCGGTCAGGAGAGTTCACTGAGCAGTTATCAGTTCTTCTCCTTGCCTCAGCTTTTAGGAGGATATTGAAACAATTAAAATCTCACACCAGTGAACTGTCTGTGCAGACATTTAGGTGAATGCAGTTTGGGACGTTCAAGTGTTATAAAACCACAAGAGATGAAGGTATTAAATTTCAACAGTGTTTTTAACAGAATCTCTTCCAGGCTCTACCTGGTGCCAGATTAGGCTTTTTGCTTCTCATGCCACTTGATCTCAGTTGACTCATAACTGTATGTGCAGATGTAATCCAAAGGGGCACCAGGGATACCTTCTTCCCATCATTGCATTCCAGTGTGATAGGGAAAGTCTGCTCTGGCTGGTTCACACTTCTCTTCACCCTAGAGGCATCACTACAGCCTGATCACCACTGGAAAGAGATTTATTAGCTTTGGAGGAAGAGACTTTATTCAAAGCTAAAGCTGAAGTTTTCACTGAGTTTAATGACAAAATTCCACCACTTTGGTCCCAAATAATTATGGAGCATCATTTAGAGATCAGTTTCGAATCTCCCTTTCCCAGCTAAAAGCACCCATAGGAGAGGGCCATCTTTTCATTCTCTAGTGGCAGCCTCCTCTTCCTTTCCTACAAAGGGGAGTGAGAAATAAATTTCCTCTTCCGGTTGTCACAGCTAAGGATTTATAAAAAAGATCATCCTTTAATACCCTATTTTAAGAATACTATATTTATATAGAAAATAAGAAGTTAATTGTCTTTTTTTTCATGCAAATTATATGAGTACGTACATGATTAGTTTCTCAAAGAATTCAAGTGACAAAAACTTGTGAAGATCACTCTGAATAAGAGTATAAACTAAAAAAAATGTGTGATAGGCACCAGAATTTGTGTTAGGAAACAAAATATAGACATGAAGCCAGACAGCCCGAAAATTCAGAATGGTTAGCAAATGCAGCAACACATCCTACTAGTAACAGAACTCACTAGGAGAAAGACTTCAGGTTATGGAAGGCACACTGAGGTGAAATGAACATTCAGAGATCTCCCGTTTTTCAGCTCTGCTACAGCTCTCCTTTGATAATTTATTCCCACCCAGTCTCCAGCACATTGTGCTCAGTCATCCATACAAACATAAAGCAAACAAAACCCTATAATAAATTAATCAAGCCATTGCTCCTGTCTCCAAGAAAGAAGAAAGGGGAGTAGTTGCTATCTCTATTTCAAACACTTGGGTGACAGCCACCTAAGTATTTTAAGTTAAATAAATGAAGTGCAGCTTTATTAAAGGAATAAAACTCTATTGAAATGCATGGGTGCAGTCCAGGACTTTGACTGCACACTAAGCAGAGTTTTGTTCAAAGTTTGCTATAAGGAACTTTTGTTGCACTTAGCACAGCAGTGCTTATATATTGCTTCTTTTTTGTTCTGTCATGTTTAACTGTCTCCTTTCCACCAAACAGCATTGACAGCACTGATGTTCCACCAGTGAAAGAGTCTTAAGTTGCTGGTCCCTAAGGATGCCATATCATCCCATACCCTCAGCCTAGCAAAACAGAAAATACAATCATCACAAGCACAAAATAAAATAACTTCCGTTTCTGTCATTATCACACTACAAAAAAGCACTGAGAAAGGCAGTTATAAAGGAGCTCAAAGATTATTTGCCCCAAACATTCAACTGAGCAAATTTTTCAATGCTGCAGTAATGAGAGGACAGTTATGGCCAGGATCGTGCCTTAACCTGTTTTTCAGGCATGCAAAAGCTGGCTGGTTTATGACTGCAGCCTGCATAGCCCCTGCAGAGGGAGCAGGAACATCTCATTATCAGAGATGGGAGATTTGCAAGAGGGAATCTTGGATGAGATGTACCTAATTCGACAAACCTCTTCTTCCCCTCCATCATCAGAAAGTGAGAACAAACCCAAAGATTTTTACTGCAGGCAGTATCTTCTGAATGAAAAGCACCAAAACATGTATTTTACTGTAGTATTTTCTTTGGGAAATTCATGTGAAAGCCACTGCTGGCAGCCAGTCCTGCCTGTGCAGAAATTGCATAATCAAGGCCAGAAACCTTAGGGCTCTGATAGTCAGTGTCTTTCACAAAATTCCACTGTTTCAATGCAATTTAGAGAGGGTTTTTTGTAACTTTTGCTTTGATTGCTTTCCTAAGGAAAATCCCCTAACGTTTTTCCATTGTTTCTGATCTTTCTGTTTGAGGAGTTCTTTTCTACAGAACATGATTTAGAAAGTAGACATTCATTTTAAATAATTCAATTACTCCTACTGCTGTGCAGTTTGCCTTAAACTCCCTGTTTCTATGCCCATAACTATGCTCAGGGCAAGAGAAAACTTCTAATTAGTTGGACAGTTTTGCTCTTTAATTATAGAAGATCTTTGGCTAGAATGACATTTTCAAGCAATGAGAAGAGGCTTATTAATGAAAGATAACAAAAAAAACCCCACAAAAACACCCCTAAAATCTTCATGTATACCTTGTTCTGATATAATACAACCCATTATGATAGTGTTGAAGCAGGTTTAAAGCCTGGGGGGTGGGAAGGAAAACAGGGAACGTGGCATATTGGGGAGTGTGAGAAGCATAGCCATTGACAATACTGATTTTTCTAACCTCTGATCTTAATGTTTATCCTAAGAACTGTTTCCAGTTTGCTTAATGTCCTTGCAGGTTTGGCCAGATCTTTAAAAAACAGGATGATTTTTATGGCAATGGGATGTTGACTAACATATTTTACATGTCACTCCTGCTCTGTTGTTTCTCATGCAAAGGTGTTTGCATTTCCCAGAGTCCCTCTCTGGAGATGTTCAAGACCTGCCTGGACACATTCCTGTTTGACCTAGTGTAGGAGATCCTGCTCTGGCAGGGGTTGGACTAGATGATCTTTCAAGGTCCCTTCCAGCCCTTAACATTCTATGATTCCCTGCTGATTTACATTCTCCATCTAACTAGCTTTTGGCCATTCTTACCTTCTTCTTCCTCCTCTCTCTCTTTCATTTAACTTCCAGTGGCCTGCCATTGTCCATTCTGCTCCACCAGTCTTTGCAGTGCCCTGCCTACTGTGACTTCCTTTGTATCGAGTCCATTCCAGATTCTTTGCTCTTCCTCACAGTCTGTTTTGTGGGACAACAGTGAGCTCTAAAAAATGGTTTGTTCCTTTTTGAACACAGGTATAACAAGTGCTCCCAACCACAGCTCACCACTTAGAAGCAACACAGTCAGCTTCCTACTTCTTAAACTGAAGATAGCACTGGAGAGGGAATCTTGTCCTGTGAAATGATGAATTATTGTCTTTAGAATGAGAGTCAACTCTACTGGAAATGCTTGCTCTGGATTTCAGCTTACAGCAGTAGCTCCCTATGGGTTAATTGTGTGCTGCTGTAAATGTGTCAGCAGCTCCTGGATCTCTGGAAGGCTTCTTGAGCAGAAGAATCATCATGCATTCATACAGGAGTGTGATGTGGAAGCTTCCAAGCCACAGCAGCTTTGGCATCAGCCCTGACGCCACTTTTCACGTCACCGTAAGCACTGGTAGTTAGAAGAGGAGCAAGGCGCATGGAACATCTCTGAAAATATGATACAAATGAAATATACTGAAAGTCACTACAGAAATCCGAACATACTCTGCCACAAAACATAATTATGTAAGGAAACAAATATTCCACTTGCTGAATTAATGCAATTGAATATTGCTAGATTCTATCAGCTTTGGGGAATCATTAGGACTGAAACTTCTAATAACAGAGAGGAGGAATTTAGTGATTTGGACTAAGTATCACAGGAATAAAAATAAATCATTAAAATAAAAAATACTTCAGGTTCACCCTCTGCATGTGTTTTGTGCAATGAAGCAGAGTCTTATTTTTAACTCCGTAAGTTATGTTTCAGAGTGGTATTAAAGTATCCTTTGCTATTCGAATATTCAGTAAGGAAAATATTAGAAAAATCAAACACGGAAGGGTAGACAATCAATAAGAGGGTCAAATTCTGATAGATAATGAGCATATTTTTTTTCCTTAGTGAATTCAGTGAGGGCTTTAAGTGCCCACATCACACAAAACCTTTTTTACAAGAGCAGTGAATTTCTGTTTAGGTCTTGAGGATGGAGCAAGTCAGATTGCTCAATCACTACCATGCCATGACAGCAAAATTCATGTAAATGAAAAATTACAACACAGGACACAGGCTGCTACAAATGTAAAGCATTTAACCTTCTCCAAGTACATATGCACATAGAACTGAAGGCTGCACTGCAATGCATAGTCACAACTTTGAAACAGCATTGAAGTGGCTATACAGCCCTGGAATTACCACTTCCAGGAGCTGAGTAATTTCTTACTATGTACCATTCTGTACAGGTTCATGAGAACCAGATCTCTGAGTGGGTCCAGAGGCTTGTTGCATTCAGTCTAGCTGCTGTGAGCATCATGCTGCTGCAACCACTGCCAACACGCTCCTGAGAGGCATGTCCCTACCTGCAGGCTCTGGTCAGGATGATGTTAATTACATCTGCTACCTAGGGGATGCACTCACTCTATGCTGTCCCTGGGGTTTTGCTTGCAATCTCATTTTGCCTGCTATTTCTTAAATTATAATCACCATCTCTAAATGAAAGACTGTCATCAGTTCAGGGAGAGTGTCTGTGACTTCTTTTCCCCCACAGATGTATCCTTTTGTCATCTAGAAACTTTTCCTCACAGACCTTGCATACTATCCTCCTAATCACTTGTTGACTTTGTCGTCTATACCCAGGGACTGTGCTGATCCCCTTATACAACACTTTTCTGACATTAACCATGGCTGGAATTTTGCCCAACTACATGTCATGAATCCTTTACTGCTGTTTTTGCCACAGTGTATGCTACAGGCTGATTATATTAAACATAGGCAACCACCAAGTGAGTAGAGACAGCAGTTCTCTAGAGGCTGCCTTCACAGCCTTCAGCTGAGTGCTAAATTCCGAGAATAAATAATAATTGACTCAAAATAATTCATGTAATAAAACTGTGCTGCACATGGTATTGTTTCATATCTACATAAGCATCCTGTAATGGAGTGTGCATTCTTTTTCTAGCACAGTGATGGATACACAGTCCCCAGGTCAAAGCATCTACATATTTTTCTTGTTTAAAGCTTCAATTTTAAAGGAAAGGTTTTTTAAAAGCTTCTTCAGCTTTATTGATAAATTAAAATGGGACCAAGCAAAGCTGATACCATAAATAAAACTATAAATGCAACCAAACAGTCTTCTCCCCCCCAACTTAGTTCAGGAATACTGGGTATTCTTACAGTAAATAGTAGGTCATGTCTTTCTACAGTTTCTCAACTGAGGTGGTGTTGTTTTTAAATCTAAGAGATTCTTAGCAGAGACTAAGAAAAAGAATAGCGAATAGGATAAAATAAGGTGAGACAATTAATCTGAGATTCAGGATTAAGAAGTCTTGATAACTATTGCTTTCTTCTCTTCTGTCTTGTCCCCTTCATTATCAGGTGGAAACAAGCTAGTAAGAGATGTGTGCAAGCGAAGAACAGAAGGAAGTGCATTGTCTCTTTGCTCCTAGAGTCAAATCAGCACTTGTTGGTACTTTTGCTACTGGATCAACTTCTCTGCTGCTTATTTTAGAGTCAGCTTTTGCCAAAAACTCCTGTGCTTTTCCTGGGTTCGTCTGGAATAGGGTTAATTTGCACCAGGAGCAGGGAGGGGGCCACAGCCAGGATAGACAATTCAACCAGTCAGTGGGATATTCGATGCCATAATGACATGCCCACTATATAAGGGGGAGGGAGGTGGTCAAAGCTTGGCTCTGGCAGGGGTGGTCCAGAGCAGCTCAGAAGCAGTGCAGTTCATTCTATATCACACATTTTGTGTATTGTTTCGTTCTCCTTTCGTGGTGTTCTAGTAAATTCTCCTTATCTCAACCCATAGGATTTTGCACTTTTCTCCTTCTTCTCCACCCCCTCCCCGAGGGTGAGAGTGAGTGAGTGAGTGAGTGAGTGGCCACGTGGTGCTCAGTTCCTGGCTGGGTCTAAACCATGACAGTGCTGTTTTCCCATGTTGCTCTTCTCCATAGAATCCTCACATTGACATTCCTTGGAGAGCTGCTTTTGGAAAAATCGTGACTCAGACAAAATGCTTTGGAAAATTAAAAACTAATGACCTTTGAGTGTCTTGACTAAACAAAATGGGTCCTTCTGGAGGACCTTTTAAATATCAGCCTTGCCATCAGAATATCGGACCACCTCCTCCTCCCCATTTTAATGTCATTCTCAGACTTGCAAAATTATGTAGATTATTGGTAAAGACATTAAATATTTTTTGCCTTGTTATTTATCCCTGAGGGATGGAACTTATAACATGACACCAGTTGAATTTTGTGACACGGATAAACACCTTTTGAGCCTGATAATCCAGTCAATTTTCCATCCACCTTACTGTCCACTTGTCCAGAGAAAAATTAATTACTTTGGCTATAGGGACACTATGGAAGACCATGGCCTTGCTAGAGTCAAGGTACACAATATCTGCTGTTTCCCTTATTTACAAAGCCATTCATTTCATTACAGAAGGCAATAAGTTCAGCCAGGCATGACATGCCCTCACTGAAGCCATGCTAGCCATTCACAATACTCTGGTCTTTCACAGCTTTGAGATGGGTTTGTTCCATGGCTTTCGCAAGGGACTGAGGTGCGGCTGATTGGAGTCTTCTTTTTTGTTCTTCTTGGAGATGGTCATAACAGTTGTTTTCTTTAAGTCATTGGGAACTTCCCTGATAGCCACGACTTCTGAAAGGTGATTATGGTGGCGTTGTCCACCTCCCACAGATGCGTGATGCCTTCCCTGCATGCTCAGGCAATCTTCCTATATTCCTTCTGGGCAGCCTGCCGCTGCTTCCACCTTCTGTTCATTTCCATTTTGCATACGAGTTTGTCAAGGAACACTTCAAACACTTCAGTGGCTTCTTGTGGAGAAAGGATGAGTTAACCCCATACAAAAGAGATTAATTTAATATCAGTAAGCATGACACAGAAGCACTCATGCATTTCTGTGAGACTTGAAGCTCTTGGCTTGGATGTCTTTTTGCACATTGTATGCCAATTTTGCATATCACTTAAGTTTATGTATCTAGGCCTGGGTTCACAGTGTTGAGCTACTTTTAGGAGTATGACTTCCTTTACAGTATTCTTTCAGCTTTCTCTGCTTTGTTTCAGGCTCCCTGAACCAGCCTCACTTGGTCAGTGCATGACAAGTCTGACAGTGATCTTCATCTAGATTACGGAGACTCAGAAGAAGGGGCAGAGATGGTGCAGAAGCCACATGGTGAGGAGCATAAGGCAACAGGTGGAAGAGTGAGACTCCTGGTTAAAACCTGAGGTGCAACATGTTGCGCTTTGCAGTTCAGGACTGCTGCTGTAACATTGAACTTAAACTGTAGTGCTCGAGAATTGGAGCCACTGCTGTAGCAGTAGATTGCAGGTATTTGGAGAGAGTTGATATCCAAATGGAAGGGATGGTGAAAGGCTTAAAAAGAAGTCCCAAAAGTGGACTGTGGCTGATGGAGGACAAGATCTAGATCTTTATTAAGCAAATTAATGTAAAATCTAGAATTATTCATGTGGAAGAGTTGAGCAGGCCATAGAAGACCAAAACATGGGCACTTTTTCAGCAGCTTAAAATGTACCCAGAATGTAGGACATTTGGCATCTATTTGACTGCATTGCAGTTTTGAAAGAATTTATCAGAATTTTCTATTAGAAGCTAAGGAACATGTACTGTGAAGCATGCACAGGAAAGGAAGTCAAAATGAAAGGTGGAAAAAACCAACTCGCATTGTAAAGCCTTTATGCAGTATTGTTCCTTGTTGACGTCCATGAATCTGCAACTTCATATCAAGGTAAGTCACAGGAATGTCAACTCAGTTTTCCTACTGCCTTTTGCAAGCAGCCTCTGTACAGAGGTAGAGCTTCCTTACAGAAATGTCACTCATTTTACAGAATAAGAGAAAGCCTCATGACCTTATGAAGGACCCATGATCTTATGGAGGCTAATGAGATTAAATCAGTGTTACCATTCTGATCCTGTTCTGATTTCCTTTTGGCTGACTAGAGCTGGTGTCTGTCTTTATTGCTTTCCCAGTGCTTTCTGGTTTTGTTAATATCATGTGTTGCGTTTTAATCTCAGCTGGGAACTAAGCACCATGCAGCTGCTCACCCACTGCTCCCCACCCCCCCCAATAGGATGGGAAGGAGAATATAAGACAAAAGTGAAACACTGTGAGTTGAGATAAGGACAGTGGTTTCCTCCATGGCTCAGCACTGGGGCCTGTTCTCTTTAATACCTTTACCAATTATCTGGACAAGAGGATTGAGGGCACCCTCAGTAAGTTTTCAGACAGCACTAGGTTAGGCAGGTATGTTGATCTTCTTGAAGATAGGGAGGATCTACAAAGACATCTGGACCGGCTGGATCAGTGAGCTGAGACCAGTGGTATGAGGTTCAACAATGCCAAGTGCTGAGTCCTGCACTTGGGCCACAGCAACTCCATGCAGCACTACAGGCTTGGGGAGGAGTGGCTGGAAAGCTGCCTGGCAGAAAGGGCCCTGGGGGTGTTGGTTGACAGCTGGCTGAACATGAGCCAGCAGTGTGCCCAGGTGGCCAAGAAGGCCAATGGCATCCTGGCCTGTATCAGAAACAGTGTGGCCAGTAGGACTAGGGAAGTGATTGTGTCCCTGTACTCAGCTATGGTGGGGTCACACCTTGAGTATTGTATTGAGTTTTAGGCACCTCGCTGAAGGACATTGAGATTCTGGAGCGGGTCCAAAGAACGGCAGCACAGCTGGTGAGAGGCCTACAACACAAGTCTTATGAGAATTGGCTGAGGGAAGTGGGATTTCCTTGAGAAAAGGAGGTTCAGGGGAGATATTAATGGCTCTCTACAACTACCTGGAAAGATGTTGTAGTGAGTTGGGGGTTTGGTCTGTTCTCCCATCTAAAAAAGCAACAGGACAAGAGAAAATGTCCTCAAACTGTGCCAGGGGAGGTTTAAATTGGATAATAGGAAAAATTTATTCACAGAAGGGGTTGTGAGGCATTGAAACAGGCTGTCTGAGGAAGTGGAGGAGTCCCCATGCCTGGAGGTTTTTAAAAGCCGTGTGGATGTGGTGCTGAGGGATATGGTTTAGTGGTGACTTGGTGGTGCTAGGTTGACAATTGGACTTGATGATCTTAAAGGTGTTTTCCAACCAAAATGATACTATGATTCTGGGATTATATTATGCATATATAGCTGGGCAGCCCTGTAATGTAGTACTGCCAATACTGTAATGAGTTTACAAGGCCTCAAGACTGAGGCTTATTGGGTCTGCCTTGTCAAAAGGTTTCTTAGCCTGCCTGCAGCTTTGTTTTAGTTGCTTTAGCCCTGACATCAATTTTTCTCATTGACCAGGTGTCTGTGGCTAATTTGTTTTACTTTTGTTTTTCTTTCTGTGTTCTAGCCATAGTTTTATATAGATAGCAGTAACAAGCAGGTAATCTATGAAGAATGAGATATTTATGACTCTGCAGTGAAATTCCCTCCGTTTACATTTGTTCCAGGTGATTGTTTCATAATGCATGTATCCTTGGGATACTTTGTTAACATCAACATCTGCTGTTGAGGCTCTTGTTTTTCTGAAAATGAAATTTCTATCATAAGTATGTTGAGGTGGAAGGGATTTTTTTATTGTGGAAATAAGCAAATTTTAATTATAAACATATATTCTGGCCATAATCCTGAAGCAAGGGACGTAATTCATAGTCCTAGATATTCATATGGAGGCTCTATTAAATTCTTAGCCCTAAAAATGTTTACATGAAAGCATGGTTTTCCATTAAATTAATATAAGTCATGTTCATAGGCTGGAATTAAGTGTATACTTATTCCCCATACTTGTACCACTTCCATCTATGCAGTGCAATTTGATAATTGTATTTGAAAAAACAGAAGCAAATGATACATGTAATCAGCATGGGACCAAATCAAGGTTCAGCTATAGGCACTTCATTCTATTTCCTGATCAGTAGAGTTTCAAAGGAAGTGTGTGTGAAAGTACGTTCTGTTCTGAGCTCTTGTCTCAATAGCATCATCAATGAAATACCAATTACTGTCCTGTAATCACTGCACTTCTAAAGGTTCAGTTCATATGGTCGATACAAGAAGTCTGTCTCTCCAGCTTCATTCATGCTCTAACGCACTTCGTAGGACTAATTTCAGCAGATCAATTCTACTGGACCCTACTGCATGCAGACATAGAAACAAACTCTAAGCACAGGTTACTTACACTGGTGATAGGATCACAACATGATCAATGTCAAAAGGTACATCAAAGGTATAACATCTAAGACCATATATTACTTTTGCATGGCACATCCTATTTGAGAACTGAAGAGCACTCTCTGATTTTAGCCTTGCAGAACGATAGAATACCTTACTTTGCTGTAGTCTAGAAGAACAGGTTAATATCCAGCAGCCATTTGCAATTTGTTATTTTTAAGCATAGTATGCAGGCTTTTGTGTGAATAAACATTGATTAAAATTGATTAGTAAGTTAAGATTTGCTTATTTGTTTTGACCCAGCCTCACACCTTTCAAGTAGCAATGATTCTGTATGTATTTGCTACATACCAAAGGGCTATTTACTCTTCTTCTCAGTGTGGCTGTGTTAAAAAGAAAGAATGTGCAATGCAATAGAGATAATATGGCATACTACGTTTTGTCACTAACAACTTTGATACATCTTTAACTACCAGTTCTACAAGATAAGTGAAAAAAAAAACCCAAACATTTACTTTTATTGGTTTCATACTGTAAGTTCATCAACTGTGTTGCAACTCTGAGAGAGTGAAGTACTTATGTACACATGTATGTAGAGACAATTAGAAACATTTAACCATTGATAGTGCTGTAAATAAAGGACAGTTAGGAAATACATTTAAGACGCTGCTGGTTTGTGCAGGAACAGTGATGAAAGGCTGTCCACAGCTAACAAGAGCAACACAGAGCATGCTGGAAAAGAACAGCATTTTTATGTTAGAGCCATAACATGTGATGCCAGCAAGAGCAAGCTGGGGGACACTGGCACTGAGAAATACTATGCATTTCACTTTTTCTCACCATACACAAAATTTAGCTTGAACAAGTTCATACTGACACCACCTCCACTGTGAGCACAGCCAGAAGTATCTTCTTCCTGCAAGACTTAAACCTCTGGAACCCCCAAGTATACTTCTGTGAGTCAGAAGTTGACATGAGCCACTGTTATAAGGTAATGGCTCATGTTACACATGAGTAAATACTGGCCACAACATGTAGCACAAGCAATCCATAGAGTCTTTCTTATGTTGCTTGGATTTTGGAATAAGCCTGTTAAACATTTGTGTTTCCTCCCGTGCATCATGGACCATAGATCACTCTAAATCAGCACTATAAATTGGAAAATTTAACTCACCAGGGACTTTTGTGTGTAGCAGATTTTTTTTGTGTTCTTATAAATCATCAATCTAGAAGACAAAGGGAGGACCTTTTAATGTATGGAACAGTACATACTACTTCTGCAGGGTCTTTGAAATTATGTTCTCCTGAAGTCAGGTGACCAAAACAACACAAAAATTGGAGAAAAGAATGAGATTGTGATATAAAGAATGGACACACATTCTTTCAGTCTAAACGTTAAAAAAAAAAAAAAAAAATCAACCAAAAAAAACCCCAAAATATTTCTCAAAAGAAGTTGCAATTTGTAAAAATATTTCTCAAAAGAAGTTGCAATTTGTAAAGGATATAGAGCTACAATTCCATTATGCTCATTTTGAGAAGAATAAACATAGTGGTCAGAGACAGCATCATCTCACACTAGAGTCCCCAGCACATTAAGACACATGATCTTCACTGTTTCATGAAGATTCATGGTAATGTTAGCTGTGCTTCTGCAGACCCTCCCTTTATTTGGACTACTAAATTATAGGTTTCCAGTTTATTTTTCCCCAACAGAAATTACTTCTTGACTGGGTGCTCTTTGTTTTCCTGCTTAAGTGGTCAGTGCAAAGAATCTCAGTCACATCTCTGAGGCAGAGGAACAGATGAGTAACACAGTACAGGCTACGGAAACAGAGGGTTAAATGTTGTGTTTCAGTGGTTCAAGTTTAAATCTGGCAGAGACCAGTGCTCAAAGAAACAGTCACAGTCGTGGTGTCCTGCAGCTCCTTCTCTGTGTTCCCACATGCCAGGGCTGCCATTCACACAGCCACACGGCAAACTTCTACAGGAAAGGGCTGCTCATCCTGAATGACCTTTCCCTCACACTCCCCACCCCTTAGCTTTCACCTGAAAACATTTAAACAGTTTATAGTGAGGCCGTATGAGCAGTAACTCCAGCATAAAGACAAGAGTAGAAATTACCTTTTCAGCAGCATCACAAACACAAGCCAGGTTAAAGTGACTGTGGAATTTAAGTCATTATTTAAGAGACTTTTCAGTTATTTGTAACAGCTTAATAAATATGTAATCCTTGATGAAAAAAAAAAAAGACTGTAGCTGCGCCTGTCATACAGTAGTAAGTAGAACTTTGCCAACTAAAATTCCTATTTTTATGTTTTGAAAATTAAGTTTTTTATTATTTTCAAAAACAAAATAACATTTAATTTGAAAAGAAGGCACCCCTGGTTATGGAGTCTGCTACCAGAGGATTTACAAAGCATTCTTTTTCTGTGCATTTAACACTGGAACAATACAGATCATATGCATGTTCTTACTACCCATGTTATTGGCTTTCTTTTTCTACATTCTTCTGACTGCTTATATTGTATATATTACAGGGTATTTGTAAAGTAACCAAACAGTACTGATATTATATTAGGACAATAAACAAGAACCTGACAAATAAAGAAAAAACTCAGCATTTAGATGCAAGCCAACCTAGTAAACCATGCTGAACTGAAAGACAAAATACAAAGGAGATGCAGTCAATACAAGGAAAGAATCATAGCAAACTCATCTTATTTAATCCTACTCTTCCTTTTGTACAGCGCCAACAGAGTGCAATCATAAACATTCAGCCATCGGACTACACACACTTCTACATAGTTTGCTAAGCAGTAACTTCTTTGGACCAGATACAGTTATGTCCTCATTTTGAATTTGTAGGAAGTCCTGCAGAGGCCTGTTGTCAGGGAAGTACTTCCCCATCCACAGGCAGGATCCTGAGCTAACCTGGAGTTTACTTTAAACCAAGACAGATTATATGCATAATAAAATAAAGAGCAAATATCCAGCCGCTCTCATAAGAACAACTGTACACATACAGGTCAGAAGGACACTCCCTGCTACCTCCAGTACCAGCTCCAGGGTACCAGAGGTAAAGTGAACCCTTGGGAAAAAGCTCCACACCAAACTCAGCCTCAACATATCAGAGTACCAAAGCCCTGAAACCACCCCGGGGGGAAAATATATTGTTTTCCAAAACATCTAAGCAACTATATCAAGACACAAATACTTACCAGCAGTTGGAGACAAGACAAGGGAAAAACCACCAGTACCAACAAAAGTGCAAATGTTTAGTGATTAGAGAGAAAAGAAAGCACAGGCTCATGTATCCACCACTAAATTGCAAGAATATATAAAGGCTTCCCCGGGGGCTACTGCGAGTAGGCTCTTCCAGGTTTAAAGACCTCAAAAATGTAACTAAATGAGAGGTGGAAAAGAGTCAGCGGTAATCTTGTCAAGGGAAAGAAAGTGCTTTTTTATAAGCCCTGCAATATCTGCTTGTGGAGAGAGTTTGGTATATATAACTGCAAAAACCTGCTTGTTTTAACTTGGGTTACACTTTCCTGCTGTTTCATAGGAGACATAATTTGAGTTGTATCAAATTCATCAGAGAAGCTTCCAAAATCTATTTCATATTTCTTCATATAATTTAAAATATTTCACATATACTTACATAGTTTGGATCCAGATTTCTGTACTGCACACCTGCAGCTCACATGAATATATCTAGACTAACTTTAAACTTGGTTAGCTATGCTTTTGCAGAAAACAGAGTGTTGATTACTCACCTGAGAGTCCACTCAGGTTTTTCAAATGTATTTCATAAATGGTCTGAAGTCCTCCAATGCCATTGCTGAACTGCTGCCCTGAGAGAAGGGGATCTATCAGTGCCCTATTTAAAGGATTACCTGTATTGGCTTGGGCTGCTGGAGTTCTCAAGGGAACCATGTGACCAGGACCTTGCTTTCAGCTGCAATTATGAAAAATCATATTTGTAACACAGTAAATCGAGACTTTTTTCCTTTTCCTGAAGGACTGTATAGTTACTGTTCTCAGTAATCTAATTCAATTGAGTTCAATCAGTGCATTCACATTTTTAAAAGCCGTATCTCTGTAAAATTCAATCTTATATAATATAAAAAAACTTTAAATTAGCTTACCAAAATAATATAAGCAGACAGGTTTAGAGCTTGGAATTGGTATTCATGGAGTATACTAATAAATCCTGAAACTTTCAAGGAACTTCTTTAGCCCTCTTTCCTACAACATTTTTCTTTTCATGTATAGATCATACACAAAATGTAGTGTTGGGGTTGTTCAGCCTGGAAAAGAGAAGGCTCTGGGGAGACCTTATAGTGGCCTGTCAGTACTTAGAGGGGACCTGTGAGAAAGATGGGCATGATCTTTCTAGCAGAGCCTGTTGTGTCAGGACAGAGATGAGTGGTTTTAAACTAAGAGAGGGTAGATTTAGACTAGATATAAGGAAGAATACAATGAGGGAGGTGAAACACTGGGAAAGGTTGCTCAGAGAGGTGGTAAATGTCCTATTCCTGGAAACATTCAAGGTCATGTTGGACTGGGCTCTGAGCAACCTGATCCAGTTAAAGATGTCCCTGCTCACTGCAGGGGGATTGGACTGGATTACCTTTAAAGGACCCATCCAACCCAAAGTATTCTATGATTCTGTGATCATGTGCATGTTTTTATCCTCAAGTTTTATGCTCAAGAACAGCAGCCTGGCTGCTGTGTGAATCTGTTCTAAGGACACTGAAAACTACTTTCTTGCTACAGAGAATAGTGTGAGGCTGTTAAAAGAATCACTATGACGTTATGTTGCCTGCTAAACAAAAGGAAAGGAGTACAGGTTTGTATTCATGGAACACAGGTTGGTCTAGATCCCAAAGGCAAACAGCAGTCCCAGTTGTCACCTCACCTAACGTGACAAGCCTCAGTCACACTCGGCCACAGAGTGACTCACACCAGCAATCGTGGAAGAGTAAATCTGTCCATTATTTAAATTAACCTCAGTAGGTTACTAGTAGCCTTGTATTTCATATACTGCAAGCTAAAATTCTGGGTCATAATAATTATCCTTAAATGGAGAAGCTGTTGGCTGTGAAAATACAGCTATTTTTAAGAATGTTAGTCAGGTGGTTGTCTAGTGGTGAGAAATTGCATGGGTGGCTTAATAGAATTCAAGACATTATTTCACAGCGTGGCCCTAAAAAACAATAAAAGACTTCCTCTTCATATCTGATTCTCAGTATTATATGAAGAAACAACATAAACAATTGTCAGGAATGTATAATGAGCTAGAATAGCATGAGTATTAGCATATCCACAAGGCATCCTTTTCTTTCCTTTTGAGTGGTACCCATTGCAATCACTTTCAGATAATGTAGATCTGTATTTAAAATGTTCAAGGGTTTGGTTTTGTTTTCCTAAACTGCTAACCTCATAAGTGGCAAACCATTTACATTTTAAAGAGAAAGCTCTATTAGGTGAAGGTTCTGTTTATATGTTTGCATGAACTTTAGTGAGTCTGTTCTAAAGGTTTTTTTCAAGTGTTAGAAAAACCACCAGGTACTGAAAGCTTGAAGCTTTGGCAAGCTACAAGGCCTGTCAGTTTTTAAGAGCTCTTTATGGAATGCAGGTGATGGATGCAGCCTTTTCACTGCTTAGTCAATGTAACAGAATTATTATTTTTACTTCCTATTCTTTAGTGGTTAGAAACAGTGATGCTTACTATTTAGGGAGCATATTATTATCTGTTCCATAGCTTAGGAAAGCATTCTTTACTATTTGCATGTCACACTGCGTGTCTGTCTCATTACTTCAGTGGCACACAAACAACGAAAGAAGCACCAAACGTCGTAAACGCTACAGTGTAAAATAGCACAGTGACTGCAATTGTACTGAAAATCTTCTTTGATCCAAGGAATGTCACTGAAAATGTGCTGTTATGACAGTACAAGATACATTTTGATCTCACTAGAGAGAAACATATTTTAAAATGGACTATTAGAAAGCTCATAAAAAAAGGAAAAGCACCTATCTAGTGAAGCAAATGAAAGTACTCCTATTGATTTAATTACAATTGAAGTGGACCCTCTTTACTCATTATCAATTGGAAGTAGACACTTGTTTGCATCGAATACTACTACAAGTACTTTCATTGGGATCTCTATAGGACTATTCATGTTGTGCAATAATTACTCTACATGAGTAAAGGCTTCAGAACCATCTTGATCATTTGATCAAAGGCTGTGTATACTTGGGGACATTTACAGAAGTTCTGGAACAGAAGCTTTCATACTGTTTTGATCCTGGTGACTGAAATTTGGGACTTTACTCCTTAGAACTTTGCAAACACTAATTACTGAAATGCCTTTTCATCGTCCCTCAAAGAAGCAGACAAGAACTCTTTATTTGATAGGAAGTGAAAACAGAGCAAAAGAGGGCTATAACTTTTTACTTATATAATGTGATTAAAAGTATGCAGTCCCTAACAATTTAGACAAATAGCAAATGGAAGTGCTGGGAACTTGGTATTTCCGTTGTAATCTGTGTGAGTTACAGAAAATAAACATCTACAGGCTGGGTGCATTAACCTGAAACACATAGCAGCAGAGCTGGCTATGGTAAGCTACCATCCTTGTGGTCATTCTCCTGCTGTCACCAGAGGTTTCCTTGACTGCTCAATGAGGATCTTACAGCAGTGCTGTTAATCCAGCAACACTGAAACCAGGTATTTGAAAGATTTGGATTCTTTCACTAAATGAAGGCTATTGATTATTCTGAATGCCAAAGAGAAGTCCTGAACAATCATGGGTGAACCATAAAATGCTGAAGATCTTCATAAAGAGCCTATGACACACTATCAATAATCCTCTTCATTGCACTCCACAGTTTCTGAGCAAGTCTCTATTTTTAAGTGTACACTGACATGGCAAAATCATGCCATTTTCTTTTGCGCAGGACCACACAGTAGTCAAAACAGAGTTTAAATGGGTCTAATGTCTCTGTACTGGAAACTGCAAGTTGTACAAATCACCTTGCAAATAGGGGGACCACTGTTTCCATAAACAACATGGTAACAAAGAAGGTGAATATCTTGGTGGTTGTTGTAATGTCCAGCACTTTAAAGGGATAACCTTTTCTAGTTAACCTGATGATTACATTAAGGAAGAATAGTTGATTCAGTGTTTTGCTAGCAATTTCTGAAAGTAGTGGAGCTAACTCTTTCTCATGTCTAGCTATGTCCCATCATCCATAGCTCCCAGGTACCGATAGATAACCAAGCAGAAAGGTAATGAAGTTCAACAAGGGCAAGCATAGAGTCCTGCATCTAGGAGGGATAACACCATGAACCAGTATTCCTCCATCCACTATTCTGTTTTCTATCTGAAATTAATCAGTCTGTTTTATTTGAAATAAGCAGTGTTTTCAATAAACATCTTTCATCAATGTTGCTTTCCATGGGTAGATTTCTAAAACAGTTGTTCCTGGAAAATGACCAGAGCTATAATTATGATACAAGAAATGCCCCAGGATACTTTCTTCTCTGCTGCAAGCAAGGCATTTGTTTTTTGGGAAATGTTCATGTATCTGGGATCAGAATAGAATGTGGGAATAATAGGAGAAGCTGCAGAGGCTTGGGCCAGAGGAATTTAGATACATAAGAAACCTAAACCAAAAAGGATTTGTAAAATTCACTTTATGAATATTTGGAAAAAGTTTCATTTTATTATTTTGTCAACGATTCTATGCCATTTAATGAGATAAAATTGTAAAATTTACAATCATATCTATCAAAAGAAGTAGTAAAATATTGCAAAACATTTTGCTGAAAAAAATCCTGTGACACTTGTGCTTATCCAGGAATGAGTACAACAGAGCAGAGACAGCATTTTTCCAATCCAGTGACAGATCTTTCTTTGGTATAAAAGTGTAGCTGATATTTTACGGGAAGATTCTAGAATCCTTCACTAATCAGTTACAGAGAAATTAACTTCATGGTTAAAATATTTCTATCCTTGGAAGTATTTCTCCAAAATATGTAAAAAATTAAAAGAACATTTTAAATCTCTATTCTGAAAGACATATTCTTGTATCAATGTAAAAGTCCAGTTAAAATGATAATTACATCAGCAATGACTTTAGTATATTACTAAGTTTCTGACTCAGTTATCTTCTGAGAATGAGTTACAAAAGCAGTCATATTTTCCTGTAGTTAATACACCCCTCAGACTACTCATATCTCTTTATAGGTACTGGAGCTCGAAAATAAATTCTTTGCAAACCCACAGGCTCTGATAACCTCTTTGATATCACATATAAAATGGCAGGAAGAAACAAAGATTCAGTTAGTAGGAATTCTTACATAAATTTATTTTCATCTTATCTATACCCATATACCACTCCTACTCACATGGGATTGCAGCATGAATGTAAATACAGGTGTATGTATATATGTGGCTATATATATAGCTGTATCTGTAGCTATCTACCTGTCTCTCTCTGTCCCCACCCCCCACTTCCCCTTTCCCTCTTTTTTTTTTTTTTTTTTTTTTTGCAATGATGGTTGTCAAACACTGGATCAGGTTAGTGGGGAAGATGGAAGTCTCCATCTGCAGAGATGTATAAAATCAGACTGGACATGGTCCTGGGAAACCTATTCTAGACTGAGGATTTTTACATCCCTTCACTCTAAACTATTCTGTGATACTCTGTGATATGTGTTTAAATGGGTACCTTCTATGAATCAACTTCCCAAATTACTCCATCTTGATCTCATAATGTCTCTTCATAAAACAGTTTTCTCTGTGCCGTACACCTAATAATCCTCATTGTTCATTTCTGAGCAATTTCTGTTTCCTCATCCTTCTCAGAATCAAGTCTGAAGAGAGTGTTCCATTGATTTCCAATCGTGACACTTGTGTGCTTTATATCCTGTCCATTATCCATCTTACCAAGTTTCCTTTCTTTAATTGCTGCTGTGAAGTGCAGAGTTCTCTTCAGCTTGAGCTGTCTGCAGTGATAATTACTATTTACTTTTTCTGTGAATCTTTACATGTAGCTACCTTAAAGCAATTTACATGGGAAGATGTCTTAAGCAGCAGCTTTGCCAGTTTGTAGGTTTCAAATTAGAAGGAAAAAGAAGTGAAATGATTTGCCATCAGTTGGTAGCACATCTCTAGAGCGTGTAAGGATCTTTTACTTTAAACTAAATGTTTGGGTTTGATTGCTACTGCTTCCATCAAAAATAAGGACAAATCTTAGAAATGTTTGCTTCTGTTTGTTACCACTTCCATCAAAAATAAGGAAAAATCTTAGGAATGTATGATTAAAGTGTAAACTCTTTTATATCATACTTCATCTATCCCTTTATAGATATGTTCAAAGAACTAAAAAAAAAAAAAGTTATCAAACAAGATTTTCCTTTGCAGAAACCATGCTGATTTTATTATACTTCATGATATCCTAGATGCTATTTTCTTCCTTGGTAAGCATCATTTCAACTAATCTCCTAGGTTCAGACTTAGGCCTTAATTCTCTAAATATTTTGAAGAGTTATTTAAAGATTAAAATTCCTACCTTTTACTGAATCAGGTGGCTAATCTAAGAACTATACTGAAAATAGCTCTACCAGTGAAGCAAAATATAGGTGTTCCTAAAGAGTTTATGTTATGGCTTTAATTCGAAACACAAGATGACCAACTAGCCTAGAGAGGGCACTGTGCTAGTAAATTAATTAACTGAGGACCTGGCCCCTGAATGACAGATGAGGCAGAGACCTGCTGCCTAATGTGCAAATATGGACTCTACAAATCCCTGATAAACAGTGGTAACTGGGGCACGGACCAGAAAAAAAAAGGGAACTGGGGGTAGGGGAAGGTAACATAAGTTGCATTTATATGGTAGACTCTGCAAAAAGTTTGGGCTGCAGACTATTGAAAACACATCAATGAGAGAGGTGGGTGGGTTGCTGTAGCAATTTATTTGTACAAATTATTCCCTGCAAATCAAGAAGAATCTGGAGTTACCAGCTATACTTCTTGCTTCTGGGGTTATGTGGGAAAGTCGGGGGTTTTTTTTTTGAGTGGCTTTGGGACCATGCTGAAAGCTGCAGCACGTCCTTTTCCTGTGGGTGGACGGTCAGTCAAGATTTTGAAGCACAGCCATTTATAGGTATTTGCAAGGTTCATTTGTATTTGATAGTCCTGTGTATCTGACTCTGCTTACCTCAACTATGGCATAGATGCTCCTAGGTGAGTACCATGAGATGTGACGTAGTTGGTTGCTATGCAGAGTTATACCTCTGTGGCTATGTTTTATCTGAGATACGGTCAAAGGGACAATGTTGCATAAGATAAAGGCAGATTCATTCATTGTCCTCTCAAAGCCAGTACCACTGGGCATGCTGCCCACTGTCACCCAGTGGCTAACCCTGACCCTGATGCTTGTGGTAAATGGACACTCACCAGAGCATTGCCCTGGCCTCACTTTTGCCATGAGGATAGGTGATCAAGGGATAGTAAAGAGCAGAGGTGGCCAACAGTACAAACCTCTAAGACATCCTTACTTCCTCCTGTGGTGTGAGGCCAAATGAGGCCCAGTTCTCACAAGTGTCAGGGACCCAACAAGTTAAAACTCCAGGGCATGGATCACTAGATGATATCCCTTTTGACATACATCCACTAGAGTTAAGTGGCAGAAAAGGATATCTGCACTAACCTGTACACAAGCAATGGTTCCTGATGTGGATCTGAGCAACAAAATACAAACTGGGAGATGGATGCTTAGAAAGTAATTTTGCTGAATTAGATCTGGGGGCCCTGGTGGACAGCAAGGTGGGCAGGAGTCAGTGGTAATCCCTCACATGCAATAGGATAGCCAAGAGGATAGGAAGAGTTTCTTCCCTCTCTGCTTCTCACTTGTGAGGCTGGCTTGGTGGGCAAGAGAAAAGCTAAGGTAAGCAAGGTAAACAATATTGTTTACTTTGACTTTAGCAAGAGAAATGGATGAGACATGGACTTGAAAATGGGATACAAGTGGCTTGACTGCTGGCTGAATCACAAGGCACCAAGGGCTGTGATTAGCAGTACAAAACTAACATGGCTTCTAGTGTTGTCACCATGGGACAATACTACGACAATACTGGAGAATGTCATCACTAGCAACCCTTAGCAGATTTGTGGGTGACACCAAACTGGGCAAAGGTCAACACTTCGGACAGCAGGGCTGCCATTCAAATGAACCTCCACAAACTGGAGAATCAGGTTAACAGAAACCTCATACAATTTAACAAAGGGAAGAGCAGGGTCCTGCACCTGTGATGAAGAAACCTGATGCAGTGGTGTGGGCTGGGATCAGACTGGATGGGAGTCAGCCTTGCAGAAAAACTCCTTTGGATCTTGGTGGAGAAGCAGCTGACCTCAAGTTAACAGTGCACCTCATTGATGTTGGAGGACACTCACACAGTGGGTGACTGGAGTGTAGCCAGCAACTCAAGGGAGCTGATTCTTCCCCTCTCTTTGCTCCATATGAATCCTTTCTGTGAGGATTGTATCCAGTTTGGGCTACCCAGGCAGTGCATTCCAGTCAGTCACTTCCTGGAGCAAGCTCAATGAAGGGCCCCCCAGGATGAGGAGAGATTCTTCTTTGATCATACGTATGTCTGCTTGGCCATAAAAAACTATGAGGGCATTTCCACCGCTCCTGCAGGTGCATTGGGATGCCATGTGCATGTGAACAGGCAAGACCTGCTAAAATATGGCTGGGGAATCAAGCCACAGGAGCATTCCAGGGTAGCACCAACTTTTCTGTTTATCTGAGACTTATTCTTGACTTGTGCTAAACTCTGACCTGTTCGTAGGAGTTGCTTGGAAGAGTGAGAGTTATGAAAGGACACAGCTGATTGCACGATGGTGCTCAGATATAGTCTGGTACTGTTTTAATATTTAGTTTAGGTGAGAACATTCAGATGGTCTGACTTCGGGTACATCTGAAGAAAACATTAGCAAGGACGTGTTGCTAAGTGCTGCACTTTTGCAAATGGATGTTCAAGACCAAATCTTGTTTGATTATCTTACCACTCTCTCTAGGATTATACTTGTGCCAGCTTCAAAAGCACGTCTTCCAATGAAGAGTCTCTTCTTCAAAGAAACATCTAAGGAAATCTTACATTTTGACAGAACTGTATTGTTGTATACTTCACAATGGACATACTACTTTTAATACAATAATTTTTAAACTCCCAAAATCAACTTGATGCAATCATGACAGATTTTGACTTAAAATTGTTACTATTCACATTATAAGCAATTCAGAAAGAGGTTATATGATGAAAAGTGTTTTCTTTACTGATTTTTTTCCAATGGTAAGACTAATTGCCTAATTTGTTCTATGGACAAAGTTTTGACTTAACAGAGGAAAAATTCTGTATAAAGTTCATCAGATATAACACGATATTTGAAAGCTTTAGCTTGAGCTGCATAGTATCTACAGAATGTCATTGGAAGCTTAACTTACTAAATAACCAGAATTTGAATGAATTATTTTTTTCATATCATAAGACAAAACAGAAAGAAGCAAACAAACCGAAAAGGGATTTATACTTCACTTGAGGGATTTGACCAAAGAATGAGATGGAAGAGCTGAAGTATTTCTATTAATCAGAGAAGAATTGGAGTTAACTAACTCATATAGAGCATTTGCAATTTTCAGTGAGTGACTTTCAAGTCTGTAATACACTTGACTGAATCTTACTGGATTTTGTGCTTGAAATGTTTTACTAACAGTCCACTGAGGCGCAAAAGTACAATGAGTTCTTACTGTGGGAAGAAAGGTACATTTCCTAGGAGGACAGATGAACTAAAAATAGATTACTATTTCTCCCACATGAAATATGCTATTTAATACAACAGGGCTGAATTTATTTCTGGGTACTCAGTTCCTGTCAATATTCTTTCTTATCAGCCATGGCAAGCCTTTATCACAAATAGAGTATATAAAAGAAGCTACAAAAGCTTTGACCTCCTACTGTCAGATACACTTTAAGGAACAATTTTGTATGAGATTTAATACACAATCTAAAATAAATTATTAATCAACAAATACAACTTCCATATATTTGCAACTCACTCTGAGGACTGATTATCTTCTGAGGTGTGGCTTCTTAAGTGTGATTATAAATTCTTTTCCGTTTCTATGGAATTGCTTTTCAGGCTCTTTGCAATTTTAGGCCAACAGTATGTGTCTAAAGGATACCCGTACCAAATAATCTGCCTTTGGTTAAGTCAGTGAAAGATTTCATGGCTTGTTGACAAATGCATGTTGCTGTAATGCACATCATTTCATTGTTTTCTATTTTTAGTAAGGAAAGCAATGGACAGGTTTAAAACAAATTATAAATACTGGCAAAAGCTGAAGCTTTATGCTTTCTGATACACATTTTAAATGTTCTTTTGAATGGGAAATATTTGGATCTGTTTAAGCAATAGAAATAAGTGAGCTTATATGTATTATTGAAGAAGTAGATACTGTGCACATCACATCCTTTTCCATCTAGTCTTGCCAGCAGCAGGTCATGTGGTTCAGTGAACTGATTTTTAAAAGCAAAGTACTTTTTGCTGAGTAAAGATAATGTTTCTGTGACTTCAGCTAAGTGACACACTGGAAACTAACACAATTCTTTGTTGTCTCAGAGCTCAGAGAACTTAAAGGAAGCTCAGATGGAGGCCAAATCTGTTTGAGTGACTTTATCTATTCACCTGGGGGGTTTTTAGAGTACGTCTGAAGCTGGTAGCAACAGATATGTTAAGAGGCCAATATTTTCCATTATTACCCTTCTTTTAGTTGATTATAACTTTATCACAGTATACCTCCTTAATTTTATTTTTAATTTTTTTTTCTTTATATATTGTTCTCAGCCCTGTCAAACTTGAATCAAAACCAGTTCTGTTTTTCCTAAGTTACTTAGGGGTAAGAAAAGGTGGTTCTGGCAATTTCAGGTATATCAGTCTTTTTTCTCAATAAATCCTCAATTTTACAATATTTGTGGTAGTGGGTGTGCTTCAGTTCCTCCCTGACTTGCAAACACTGTGTGCAAAACACCAAGCCATTTAAATAGTGGGGCTACATTAATCTTGATTTTCCAGCACCAAGATGCAGTGGATCCATCAGGCAGAGAGTCCAAAGTTTGAAACGCAGGGAGTCCTGCAATCACTCAGTGTGTGGAGACAACCTGACAGAAGTTTGCTTAGGTTTGATGAAAATAGAAACAAAAGAACATTCTTGTTGTTGCATACCCAGGGGAACCTGAACAGTGCTGTGGATTTACTGGAAATACCTAAAGCATGCCGGGATGCTCACACAAGCTCTAAAGGCTTCAACTACCTTTGTTCCTTAACATGTCATTCCCAAAACATACACAGTTTCCAGCAGCAGATTCATCCTCTTTTTTGGAGCTTTTTGCACCAACTTCCCATGGGGACCAGAAAACAAAAACTTCCTAAGTGGGAAACTTCTCTTTCTTTACAGTTTGGACGCCATCAAAAAAGGACCTTTTAAAATGCCTTTTAAAGCATTTTATGACTCCCATTACTTAGCAAAGCTTTGGGGTCTTGCCACGCTGCACAGGCAAGTACTGTGCACTCCTGTGTGTCATTCTGGGCAGATACACAGCAGCACAGGAGCATCCAGGCAGCTGTGCTGGCTTGTTTACCCCTACTACCTGCTAACTGAGCTGCTTCCACATCCTGTCTGCAAAGCACTTTGAAACCTATGGATGCATTAATAGGAGGTAAATACAAAACATTTATCATAAACAAAGAGTCATCAGGAATCCATATTCATAACTCAAATATTACCAGTGGTACTGTTCTCTGTGAATGAGAAATGATACCAAGGAAATCCCTTTCAAACCATGCAACCTGCTTTTCCAGGCAGCCTACCTCAAAAATAGTGTTATCACATGCCCAGAAAAATTTTCTAGAAGCTGCATAAATAACAATAATAAAAACCATATAATAAAAAAGCATAATCATATTTTAAAATATCTAATTTGAAGAACACAAAGCAATAGAGAAATTATGGCGAAAAAACTTTCACAGAAAGAACTCTCATAGCAAATCCCATATGTCATTATGTCATTACACTCCCTGTTGCTCTCCTCAGGTATAGGTCTATTGCAAAGGAACTTCATTAATTTACCCCCATCAAGAACCAGAGCAGTGAATCCCTTCTTTCAGCTTGGTTTCAACTTACAGCCCCAAGTTTCAATTACATATCTACTCCTTTCACTGAATTTAAAGTTCCTTTTCCACCTGTTGTGAGTGACTCACGGAAGATGCATTTCATGTATTACTTTAGTTGACATTAAAATAAAATAGACATTGATTTTTCTGAGTATTTACATCATTTTTTTTCCCTAGCTGACACTTTCTAAGGTTTGTATGCATAAATGCCAGATGCAGTGAAAATAAAAAATGATTCACAAAGTTGTTTTGTTTTGTTTTTTTTCTTATTTTGACTTCAATTGAAAATCACTGTCAAATTGTATGATTTTCATTTTAGCAGAGGGCGTGCCTGTCTCTTGTCTGGGTGTTGCTCTGAGGCCTATAAAAATGTAGTGGTTCAGAACAAAAACTTCCACAGAACACAGATATAAAAAAATGAAACAAACCTAAATCTGTCTCAATATTTCAAGATAACAATCAGCTAAAGAGAAGTAACTAAATAAATCATATTCAAATTCGCAGACTACCAACAATAGCAAGAACAAAAACATTTACGCAGCCAAGTCAGTTAATATGCTTGCATAAAGCAAGGGATTAAATGCCTTCTACACAGGTTTGTGGTGATGGTGATTTAACTGAGTCACAGCCACATCATGATGTAGTGGCCTTTAAGTGTCCTACTTCAGATGAAACTGGAGCTACAATGACATGTAGTTCTTGTTCTTGTTCTTGTGGGGGACCTCAACTTACCAGACATCTGCTGGAAATGTAACACAGCAGACAGGAAACAGTCCAGGAGATTCCTGGAGTGTGTGGAAGATAACTGCCTGACTCAACTAGTAAGTGAGCCCAGCAGGGGCGGTGCCTTGCTGGACTTGTTGTTTACAAACAGAGGTCTGCTGGATGATGTGGTGTTGGAGGCCATCTTGGGCTTAGCGACCATGAAATGATAGAGTTCTCAATTCTTGGCCAAGTAAGGAGGGGGTCATCAAAACTATTACCATGGACTTCCAAAGAGCAGACTTCAACTTTAGAACACCAGTTGAGAAAGACGCTTGGGGTACAGTCCTAGAGGGCAAAGGGGTCCAGGAAGGCTGGACTGTTTTGAAGAAGGAGCTCTTAAAGGCACAGGAGCAGGCTGTCTCCATGTGTCGTAAGACAAACTGGCAGGGAAAACAACTGGCCTGGCTGAAGAGGGAGCTTTTTCTGGGACTTGGGCAAAAGAGGAGAGTCTACCACCTTTGGAAGAAGGGGTAGGCTACTCAGGAAGAGTATAGGGATTTAGTTAAGTTGCATAGAAAGAACATTAGAGGGGCAAAAGCTCAGCTAGAACTCAGCCTAGCCACCACTGCAGGAGATAATAAAAAGTGTTTTTACAAATATATAAGCAACAAAAAAAGAACCAGGGAGAATCTCCACCCTTTATTGGATGCAAAGGGGAACATTGTTAACAAGGATGAAGAAAAGTCTGAGGTGATTAATGCCTTCTTTGCCTCAGTCTTTAATAGTCAGACCAGCTATCCTCATGGTATTCAGTCTCCTGAGCTGATAGATAGGGATGGAAATCAGAATAATCCCCTCACAATCCAGGAAATAGTAGTGAGAGACCTGCTAAGCCAACTGGACACCCATAAGTCTATGAGGCCAGATGGGATCCACCCGAGGGTGATGAGGGAGCTGGCAGAGGAACTTGCCAAGCCTCTCTCCATCATTTTTCAGCAAGGCATTTGACACTGTTTCCCACAGCATTGCTCTAGAGAAGCTGGCAGCTCATGGCTTGGACAGGTGGACTCTTCAGTGCATTAGAACCTGGCTGGATGTCTGGGCCCAGAGGGTGATGGTAAATGGAGTAAAATCCAGTTGGTGACCAGTCACAAGCGGTGCCCCTCAGGGCTCAATTTTGGGACCAGTCTTGTTTCATATCTTTACCAATGACCTGGGTGAGGGGATCAAACGCACCCTTATTAAATTTGCAGATGGCATGAAATTAAGTGTGAGTGTTGATCTGCTTGAGGGTGGGAAGGCTCTGCAGAGGGATTTGGACAGGCTGGAGCAATGTGATGAGGTAAATGGGATGAGGTTTAACAAGGCCAAGTGCCGGGTCAGGCATTTCAGTCACAACAACCCCAGGCAAAGCTACAGGCCTGGGGAGGAGCAGCTGGAAAGCTGCCTCGCAGAAAGGGACCCGGGGCTGCTGTTGGATAGACAGCTAAAAATGAGCCAGCAGTGTGCCCAGGTGGCCAAGAAGGCCAATGGCATCCTGGCCTGTATCAGAAACAGTGAGACCAGCAGGAGTAGGGAGGTGATTTTGCTCCTGTACTCAGCACTTGTGAGACTGCACCTTGAGTACTGTGTCCAGTTCTGGGCACCCTGGTACAAGAAGAACATTAAGGTGCTGGAGTGGGTCCAGAGAAGGGCAAAAAAGCTAGTGAGTGGTCTGGAAAGCAGGCCTTCTGAGGAGAGGCTGAGGGAACTGGGGTTGTTTAGTCTAGAGAAGAGGAGACCGAGAGATGACCTTATTGGTCTCTACAACTACCTAAAAGGAGGTTGTAGGAAGGCTGGTGTTGGTCTCTTCTCACAAATTACTAATGATAAACCAAGAAGAAATGGGCTCAAGTTGAGCCAGGGGAGGTTTAGATTGGATATTAGGAAGAAATTCTTCACTGAGAGAATGGTGAGGCATTGGAACAGGATGCCCAGAGAGGTAGTGGAGTCACCTCCCTGGAGGTGTTTAAAAAATGAGTGGATGTAGCACTTGAGGCTATGGTCTAACGGATAGATAGATGTTAGGATGAAAGTTGGACTTGATCCTAGAGTTCCTTCTAACCCAAATGATTCTATCATTCTATGTGCTTATTACTATTTATGTAAAAGTTCTATAGAATATACATGCAGAAGAAAAACTATGCAAATAACAAGCCATCATCTCTGTTAGGAAAGTCACTATGACTTTTTCTATTACTTTCATATGTAGATCAATGAGAAGATATTTATTTACTTATAATAAAAACTCATATCATCAACACTTTTCTTGTTCTAATATTGTTTTTTATAACTCAGTAACTACTGAAAAGGAGAAATTATTGCCATTTTTAGTCATCACATAGTCTGAATGACAGCAGCCATTAGGGCTTACATCTATATTCAGGTATGCTGCTGTTGCTGAGAGCAGAACTTGACCTTTTCAAAGTGTATGTGCATGGTTTTCTTTGTTTGGTCTCAGGTTAGCACTGGAGGAGAGAGACAGGAACACACTGAAAATTTGACAAGTGGCCGGAAATGTTTTGGATATACAGAGAAGATATCCAGATTTGAGAATATTAGGATGACGTTTGGATTAGCAAATAGATTGACTAGACTGTATGCAGTAATTCCATACCAGTGACTTCATATGAAAGTCTGTTAGCATTAAGATAGTTTCAAGCACGTTTCTACAAAAGACAGTCATGTAACCATGCATTGAAGGAAACATCAAGTCTTAGGTTTATCACAGGATGAATCCAAGAGGTCTACAGATCATAGCTGGATTCAAGCAATATGGGGATATATTGAACAGAACAATCACAACTGATCTAACTTATCTACTTATGTACTGGTGGACTGATAAATAATAAACTAATAAGCAGTCAACATCGTTGTTCGGTTGTTTGTTTTGGGGCTTTTTTTGTGGTTTTCACTTTTTATTACCTTGGGACTTTTGACCACTTCCTTGGAATATAAGAGCTTTTTTGGGGTTAATCAGTTTTGATGAGGATCAGATATTAAACCAGAAAATTCTAATTTCCTACTCCTAACCTGGAGAAAATCCCATTCAGCTGTGATGTTTCTAAACTGAGAAGAATCCAGATCACTCCGTTAGTTCCCTACCTTTATTTTTCCCTTTTGTTATCTGTACTGTAAAATGGTTATTGTCATCTTCCTCCTGGTTAGTACACATTATACTGGAACAGCAGTACTTTAACATAAATCTTCCCTTCTGTCAGCCTCTGAGACAGTGGGTCATGTTTTTATAAATCAATACTACAAACTGATCATCAGTATATCATTTAACACTAACTCAAATTCTGATGACAGATCAGATAATATTTTAAGTAAAAGAGATGTCTGCTTTTAGTGTGACAACAGCTCAGAGAATCTCTCTGCACACTTTTGGATGTCTCATGCTTTAAGTACTCTAAATTATAGGAAAGTATTCTAGAAATCAGCAGCAGAGTTTAGGCTGATTGAAAGATTGGAGGAACCTTAGAGCCATGTTTGTGCTTTGGATATATCCGAAAGGAAAAAATCCAGTTGTTCAGTAGGCATCTGAAAGTGCTTTACTGAAAGCCTTCATTAGTACTTGGGCCACAAATATTCATATTTTTTCAGCCTTACTCTCTCAGAGACCATTATTATTTCGTATTGTCAGTTTACATTTGGACTAGACTTCATATGTGCTAGTCTGAACCTGTTTTATTAAAGTTGTTCCAGATTACTCATCATCTAAGTGACAGCAAACTCTACACCAGACTGGGGTTTTGACATCTGTAAAAGTACTTGCGGTGCTTAGGTATAAAGTAGCTATGTTATATATTATATCTATGGAAGACATTAATGAAGTTGGCACACATATAATCATCACACAATTTTTTACAGGCCTGCTTTTCATGATAAGAAATTCTCTGGAAGAACACACTTGACAACCAAACTTTAAATGAAATTCTGTCCTTGTGGAGTAAAGTGCAATTGGTTTTAAATTCCCATTACCTTCCTGCTCCATTATTTTGCAGTCACTATAACCACACAACTCTGTTTGCGCTCCATTTCCTCTGCCTCTGTGGGGCAGGTGTCACAGTGGGAGTATTTCACTGGGAAGAGTTTAAAAATGCATTAACATCTTAGGTCTTGAGATATATTGGATCCAGAATTTTCCAGTTGACCCGTGGGTCATGCAAAAAGCCTGCAATTTGGGTCCTCTGAGAAATGCATTATTCAAGTTGCATATCCCTTCCAGAAATGCTGCAAGGCTTAATTAATTAGTGATTATAAACTGTTCAGGGTCTTGAGGTGAAGACTATGGAATAATTCCTTGGATTTGCTATTGTGTTTATTGATAATGTTTTCCCTCTCTCTTATGGGAAAGAAAACAAAATGATGCTTCTAGACTTGAATTTCTGACAATGAAGATGGGGGATTTCTTTTCTCCTTTTTCATTTCCTTTTATCTAACTTTAAATTTAAAAATATCTTTTTCTTTATTAAGGGCATATGAAGGATTTGATTATTGATAGCTCACACATAGTAGCTTTTCTTTAATCATCTGAGCTCTCTACTTGCTGTGGAAGTTAATATCCCAAAGTAGGCTGTCAAGAGTGCAGCTGGTATCATACCTGATAACAGAGAAACCTTTGTGGTTGAAAACACAGAGAGACATGTCTCCATCACAAGTCTGTAAATTATGACTGCACTCCAGCAACTCAATTGAACTGAGTTCAAGGGTGCAGCCACATGAGAAACAAATGAGTTGGAAGCTGGTTTTTATAACCTGGAGATAACTTACATCTAAGGAAAGTTAATTTTTTTTCATCACAGTGGTGGGTTGACCCTGTCTGGATACCAGGTGCCCACTAAGCTGCTCTATCACTTCCCCTCCTCAGCTGGACAGGGGAGAGAAAATATAATGAAAGGTTCATAAGTTAAGGATGGAGAGAGATCACTCAGCAATTACTGTCATGGGCAAAACAGACACGACTCGGGGAAATTAGCTTAATGTAATCAGAGTAGGATAACGAGAAATAAAACCAAATCTTAAAATACCTTTCTTACACTCCTCCATGGGCCCAACTTTACTCCCAGTTTCTCTGCCTCCTCTCCCACAGCAGCATAGGAGGATGAGGAGTGGGGGTTGTCAGTTTATATCACACCTTGTCTCTGCTGCTTCTTCCTCCTCAGGGGGAGAACTCCTCACACTCTTCCCCTGCTCCATTGTGAGCTCCCTTCCATGGGAGACAGTTCTTCATGAACTTCTCCAACAAGAGTCCTTTCCATGGGCTGTAGTTCTTCATGAACTGCTCCAGTGTGGGTCCCTCACAGGGTCACAAGTCCTGACAGCAAACCTACTCTGGTGTAGGCTACTCTCTCCATGGGTCCACAGGCCTTACCAGGAGCCCCCTCCAACATGGGCTTCCCACGGGGTCACAGCCTCATTCAGGCATCCATCTGCTGGAGGTGGGGTCCTCCATGGGCCACAGGTAGATGTCTGCTCACCATTAAACGCTGTGGGCTTCAGGGGAAAAGCCTACCTGACCATGGTCTTCACCATGGACTGCAGGGGATTCTCTGCTCTGGCACCTGGAGCACCTCCTCCCTATCCTTCTTTACTGACCTTGGTGTCTCACATATTTTCACTCCTCTCTCTCCAGTTGCAATTGCTGTTGTCCAACAACTTTTTCCCCTTCTGCTACCACCACCACTGGTGGGCCTGGGCTTGGCCATTAGTGGGTTAGTTTTGGAGCCAGCTGGCATTGGCTCTGTCAGACACAGGGGATTCTCACAGAAGCTAACCCTGTAGTGCTCTGCTACCAAAACCTTGCCAAGCAAACCCAACAAAATCACAAAAGGAACAAAAGACACAGAATGTTTTTAGTTCAGTTTGTTTTAAAAAACCTAAACCAGCACTTTAAAGGAAAAGGAGTTTCACAGTTAAAGCCATCAACTTAATTAAAATTAATCTGATAGCTTTTTTATAGTTATTGTCCATCTGGCATTCAAGATTGTATTCCTTGACTATAAGCCAATCCTCCCCATATAAAAAACAAAAGAAGAATCATTTATTTGATTCATAATAAAGGGATTCCTTACCTGAAAGCAAGTAGTTCTGTTTGTGCTGAACATTGCTGCTTTGTGACGTGTACACAGCTTACCAGCTTCTTCCTGTGGTCCAAACTGACTTGAGAAAACATAATGAAAGGGATCATATTTTGAAGTACCTCTTCTGCCTATAAATGGACCTTAATGCTTGGATAGAGAAACTAGTTGTAAAAGTCTATCACATGGATGTCCACGTACCTAAGTCGAGCAACTGAGGAACATCAAAACAACCAGCAAGTGGATCAGTCTGCTAAAGTGTTCCAGACAGACCTAGACTGGGAACACAAAGGCGAACTGTTTTTATCTCGGTGGGCTCATGATACCTCAGGACATCAAGGAAGAGATGCAACCTACAGATGGACGCATGACCGCAGGTTATCCACGACTGTGAAACATGAGCCACAATTAAACAAGCGAAACAGTTAAAACCTTTGTGGTATGGTGGACGATGGTCCAAGTATAAGTATGGGGAGGCCTGGCAGACTGATTACATCACACTTCCTCAAACCCGCCAGGGTAAGCACTATGTGCTTACAGAGGTGGAAGCAACCACCGGATGGCTGGAAACATATCCTGTACCTCACGCCACTGCCCGGAATACCATCCTGGGTCTTGAAAAGCAGATCATAGGGTGACACGGTACTCCAGAAAGAGTTGAGTCTGACAATGGGACTCATTTCAAAAACAATCTTATAGATAATCGGGCCAAAGAGCATGGTATCGAGTGGGTGTATCACATCCCCTACCATGCACCATCCTCTGGAAAAACTGAACAATGGACTGTTAAAAACTACTCTGAAAGCAATGGGGGTGGAACCTTTAAAAACTGGGACAAGCATTTAGCCCAGTCCACCTGGTTAGTTAACACCAGAGAATCCATCGATCAAGCTGGTCCTGCTCAGTCAGACCCATTTCACACAGTAGAAAGGGATAACGTCCCTGTCGTTTATGAAAGGAATCTGTTGGGGAAAACTGTGTGGGGATTTCCTGCTTTGGGCAAAGGCAAACCCGTTTGTGGAACTGCTTTCACTTAAGGACCTGGAAATACTTAGTGGGCGATGATGAAAGATGGTGAAGTACAGTGTGTACCTCAAGGAAATTTGACTCTGGGTGAGAATACTCGATTCAAAGCTATATATTAACTGCATGTTAACAGTATTCAATAAGTGTCTTTGAGGACAATATCGTGGTGGTAATAGGAGCTAGCCTCATCAACTGGCATCCAGTAACCTCTTGAGATGAATTGGATACCTGTGGGCACGGACTGTGATGAGTTTCATCTTTCCTACCCCGAGAGACTGTTACAACAGACAGAAATCTACAACCATGAACTAAATCAACTTTTCTGTAGAAACAAATGATAAATTTGTGATGGGTATGATGTAATTGTCATGGAATAAGGGGTGGAATGTGATGGTTTGAGTGAGAACAGAACCAATTCTGTTGAGTGATTTTACTTTTCAGCTCGGTTCTTCTAACTCACTGCACTGTCTGAAGTTAGCAGCCTGTTTTCTCTGGCAGTGTCTGCTGCTGGCAGTGATAATGCCCTATGTTTAGAGTTCTACCAAAGTTTGGTCTGCAGACCAAGGCCACTGCTGGATCTTGTGCACCACATTGAGGGGTGCAGGAAAGTGAAAGGCCACACCTGCAGGGAGGAGCGGAAAGGACAGGTGACCCCAAACTGACCAACAAGGTATTCCATCCCGTATACGTCATAGTTGCTATAAAGCAGAGGGATCTGGAGGGTCTATAGGTTTTTTCCTAGCTTTCTAGTTTTGGTTTTGTTTGCTTGCTAGCTTGCTTGCTCGCTCACTTGCCCTCTTTCTGGGGGTTCCTAGGCTCTTCTCCCTTCTAGGACAGTTTTGCCAGCTTTGCTTTGCTTGGCTCAGGTCCTCTTTCAGTTCCTTCCTCAGATCATCCAAGCAGGACTCTGTCCAGTCTTCCTTCAATCCTAATCGATGTGTTCCCGAATCTGGTACCAGAATCCAGCTCCTGAACACAGCTTCCGTCTGCTGCGGGGCCCAGTCTGGGACTGTCCCAGTGCCTGCTCCACAGCATCAGTGGTGACGGTGATGTAATTACCATCAGGGGTATTGGGTTCAATACTGGTTTTGTATATATTTGTACATATTCTATTTTATTATTATTATTTTCATTTTCATTGAAGCTGTGTTAGTTTCCCTTTCTAATTGCTAAGTCTCTCTCCCTTATTCCCTTTCTCCTTTGGGGAGGGAGGGGGGTTAACAGAGAGTGTCTGTTATAGGTCTAAGAGCCCATCCTGAACCTAAACTGTTAAACAGATGTTTAATTTTAGTTGCATTAAGTAAAAAATCACATTAAAAGTACATTTTTTTTTCCTCATAGATTTAGTGCATGAAAGAGCTACCTAATCTGCTTATTTGGGGGATACTGTGGATAGTAATATTTATATGGTTTCAAAGTGAAAGGTCAAACTAATGAAAAAAGCCCACTGAGGAATATTAAATACAAAGATACCACTTTTGGCTCAGATACGAGCTGCAAATTATTGGGAGAATATTGGCATGTAATTTACCTAATCATATACTCTTCCCTAAGTGTCTGATTTTAGGATGCTGAGACAGACTGCTGGGAGGCAGGGATCTTCTACTGGACTGGATATAGCTGTTCTTTTGGCCTTAGTGTTAATCCAGGCAGGGTCCATATAGATACTTCTTCCTTTGCTACATGAGAGAAAAGCTGACGTCTTGTCCTTAGCAGTATTTAGAAGACCCGTTTCAGCAAATCTTTCTACACAACACTGCCTGTTCCTAGCTTAACCTAAACAGAACTATTCCTAAAAATGATATCTCAGTACTTTATTTGCTTAAGGGAAATATAAGGTCAGCTTAATTTGCTGGGCTCCACCTTGCATAATGCTGTGCAAGCATGGTTTGTGAAGTCCTGCACCACAGCTAGAAGTGGATGTAAGATAATATTTCATTGTTAGTTCCTAGAGAAGATACACCTGAAGTGTGGATGAAGGAAATTTAAAATCAATGTGCCATTTAATTACTTTTATTTCCTCAAATGACTGACCAATGAAAAATTAATTTGGTTTTAGATGTGGGTTTTGGTGAATCATCTCCTTAAACAGAAAGAATGAAAATCATAGGCCTTCAATCTTCTCTCCCTCTGCCTTTGTATTGCTCTGGGACTATTAAGTCTTGTAGCATCCAAATTGTCAAAGTGACTGTGTGAATGTAACTTTTCAAACACCTTAAATAGTTGTAAATCAAAGCTGTCTCATAATTTACAGTACATTTACTTTTTAAAAATCATATTTTTGTAGCATCTTTCAACCTAAATGATCTCACAGAATTTTACAAACTGAATTCAATTGTGTAAGCAGTGAGATTCAGCCATCTTTGAGAGATGAAGAACCTCACAAAACAACAACTTCAGCTATCACAGGGACAAACCAACATACTGGCTAAGACTGTTGTGGCAAATTCCCTCATGAAAAAAATGTCACGTCATTTAATCTGCAGAGAATGTTGTTTTTTTTCAATATCTTGGCTCCATGAGTCTCTTGGCTCCATTAATGTCTTTTCTTTCTATATATCATAAAATCATGTCATACCATCTGTGTTATTTGTCTAAACCAGATAATGGGATGAACAGAATCTCCTTCCAAGCGAGTTTACCAAATCATGTTGTGGCCTAGTCACAAAGAAGAGTTTTGGAGAGATGTTGCTCTATCAAAGCACATTCCTTCCAACGCCTTACTCTTCAGCACTTGGGACCTGCACAGAATAAACAGATTTCCTCATCTTTCATTCTCTGAACTCAGGAGAACAGGTTCTCCTCGGACTACATGCCAGTAGTATAGCCCAGTCATGTGCATCTCCTACTGCTTCCTCCCCCTGGATCTTTATTAGCTTCCCTATTTGAGGGCCTGCCCTGTGCACACATAGGAACTGAAATGCATGTCTCATCCCTGTTGCTTCTCTCCTCTTTGGGGTAAATGGAGTCAAATGGGACAATACGCAGACCAAAACTTCCCCTTTTTATAGCATCAGATAAATTATATAATTATAGATAGACCAAATAATTACAATGCTTATACTAAAGAACAGGGGTAGGCATGTGTAGGAAAAAATCTATCTTCTTCTGTCTTTTCCCCATGTGTGTTTGTTGGAAGCACAAAACAATTGAAAACTGCAAAGCTCAACACTGCTGATAAACATCTGGTGACTAAGATAGACATGGAGACTGCGTGAAGATACAGTGGTCTGCATTCTCATGGCACTGCAGTGGAGTGGGCAATGCAGTAAAGGCTGCTTATCCCATTTTCATGCTTATCTCAGTGTTGCCGTTTAAAGGCGTAGCAACCTGGCTCCGAAAGCACACGGCTACCGCCCAATAACCGCGCGGTCCATCAGCA
>JANHFX010003056.1:0-48609 GCA_027560015.1 Chloroceryle amazona
TTGTAACCATTCCTCAGCTCCCCTCTCAGGCTTCTCCTCTCCAGGCTAAACAGCCCCAGGGCTCTCAGCCTTTCCTCCTAATGAAATCTGGAAAATCTGGAAAAGCATGGGTTTCGTTGGGGTTTTTTTGTCAAGGCAGGGGACATACCAAAGGATTTCTATGGAATGCGCGGTATTCTGATAACATACAGCAAAGTCAGTGCAGAACATTAACCAGACAGTAAGTGGAAAGCTCAGAGGTTAAGTGGCTTTCAAAAGATGAAGGTGTGTATGGAAGCACAGGATGAGAACATGCAAGTTCTGTGCTAAAGAATGAAGCTCTATCTTGATTCTAGACGTACAGTGCTCTGTGACAGCCATTATTTTTTGCAAAAGCAGTAAGGTGATCTCATAAACTTGTGTTCTTTCTCCTCCTTTTTCCTAACAGTGGTAATTACACTGAAGATGAACTCCATTTGGTAAGATTTTCAGACAGCAATAAAACAAATGGCCAACTAAGATGCTGGCCTACCTATAATGACAGTAACAATCTCACGGGCGTTTTCTACCCACCCTGTAAAAGTTGTGGTACCAGCTCTTGAAGGCAGTCATGCATGGCCAGACAGCTATTAGCATAACAAGTGAAGTTACTACAGCCCTCCTTCAAAGTTCACCTCTCAGTATTTCTAAAGTCAAAAGATTGTTTTACCTAAAGCAGTAGGGTAAGAGTAGCCCATCTACACCCACCCCAGGTTCAGCTTAGTCCCTTAAGGCCCACACCTGCCAGGTGCCAAATGCTCTTTGGTTATCGGTTAAAGGTTGGGAATACTTTGTGGTCAGTGGACAGATCCAAAGAGCTCTTCACTCCTCTCTGCTGTTGGCCTCCCAGTTTCTTCCACCTAGCAACACAATATTAACCTTTGCAACTAACTGTTTCCTCTACAATCAACTAGTAGCAACGGTGGGCATCTCAGTGGCTATCCGTGACATGGGGATGCTATTTCTGGGGTGGCAAGAGGGTCGGGAAAGGAACAACCTCAATGAATTGGCAAAGCTGCCTGACTGTAATCTCCCCATTACTCCTACGTGGTCCTGGGATAAGGCTTCTTCAGCTTTTTACGTCCCTTCTAATGGACCCAGCCAGCAGCACAGCCATGCCACACTCCCCTCACGTTCACTGCTACACGTCCACTTCACTTCAGCATTACGGTCGCTTGCGCCTGAGAAAGCATTTGCTGTCTTCTCCTCTCAACAGGACCGGGGCTGGCTCCGCACCACGTAGTGAGCAGAGACTCCTTTTTGCAAGGCTCCTCGTCTTGGGGATTTTTCAGTTGGTTTTTTTAGGGGGAGTGTGCTGCTTTTTGTCCTTGTTTGGAGTGGGTTTTTCACATGTATGTATGCACAAGGAGATCACTCAAGCAAGTAAAAAGGGGTATTTAAAGATTTCTTTTACCTTAACGGTGTTAACAAGCTGTCCATCGAGGTAGAGAGCAGCTGTGCTGTTCTTCAGCATGCCCTTACTCATGACCAGAACCAGGTGATGCCACTGGCCTTCCGCGATGAGGTCACCACAGCGGAAACGGGCGCAACAAGGTAGAATTTCATAAAACGACGATTCCTCGCTGAAGTCGTCGACTAAAGGAAAAGTACCAGTTAGTGGGCACCAGTAGAAATGCTACAGAAGCTTCAACCAGATGGGTAGGTCATTAGACTTCATGCAAAAGAATCTAGAGGAATATATTAAAGCCAGTTTTTTAATAAGCACACAATTAAAAAATAATATAATTCAAAAGAAAAGAATGAAGTTATACAATTAACAAGAATGACTTTAGACTTTCAAATACAAGAACTGAAAGAATGAAAACAGGTTTTTTGAGGAAGTGTTTGCATTCTCACAGTTTAAGGGGCGGAATATCTTAAATACTTGCATATTAAGCAACTAGTACAGTAGCGAGTTTGTCCAAGTTTTCACTTTCTCATGCCACTGTAGAAGCCACAGAAAGACCTTCTGTTCTTTTTCTAAAATAGTTTTTTTACAGCAGTAGTCAGCAAGAATAACAGATGTCTCTCCACACCTACAGAGCTCTTTCTCACTTTTCTTACACTGCAGAGAACAATACCCATACTTCCCAGAATTTCTCCTCACACTTCCCTGCTCCACTGAGGTGTCCTCTACAGGCCCCACTACCTGCTCCACTGTGGTCCTCTCCAGGCGTGCTGGGGATCTCTCCTCCTTCTGCTCTCACGTTCATGTCCACAGGTCACTTTCTTTAGCATTTGTTTCCACTTACTCCTCACACCATGCAGTGTTTTGCCCTCTCTCATATTTGTTTTCTCAGAGGAGCCACCAGCCTGGCTGCTGAGCTCAGCTGTGTCCCGCAGGGGCTCTGCTGCAGAGCTGGCCAGGAAAGGTGACGTGTGGCATAGGGCAGACCCCGCCTCTTGCCACTGAAGCCCCCAGCTGACCCTCAGCACCTGGCCACAGACACTCGGTACAAACTTGCCTTAATCTTGCTTAAACACCTAGGTCACGCATAAAAGACGACACAAGTAAAGTGACAGCTCTGCAGAGCATCTGCGGCAGAACCAGGCTAAATTACAAAGTTTAAGTGAAGTTGAAGATGGGGTTGAAAGCCTGAGGCTTCCTTTTCCCCTTAATAAAAGCCACAAATATGACACCTGGCTTGAGAGACACATATCGAGCACAGGCCGGGGGTACTCGGAGCTCAAGCCTCAGCACGGTGGCTTCTCTTCTTCCTTTCTTGCAGTTCTAAAGAAAATTCATTTTCTGAGGAGCTGCTACTTGTGACTGAGACAGCCACTGCCAGCCCCTCTGCAGGGGCTGCAAAGCACAGGCTGCTGACCACCCAGCCCAATTCACCCACTCCTCAAGCATTTCCCAGACCCATCTTCACTAATGGGTGCTGAATTCTCTTCTGGATGTTGAGATGCACTTTAGTTCTCGGCAGAGAGTTTTTAACTTTCTCTAAAAGGCCTCCTTTGGCTTGCACACCAGAGGCCACAGTCGGTTTGCAAGTCTATTAACTTCATCAGAACGACCCACACTCTACTTGCAAGCCTGCACCCCTCCAAAAAATTTAAGAAAAAAGGCAAAGCTCAAAGTTCTCCACCAGGGAATACTCCAACAGAAAACAGGAGCTTTTCAGATCTCTCTTAATTCTTTCCTGTTGAAGGAAACCACTAATCCTCTTACATCAAGAGCTGCCTGCACAGGGAGAACACTCATTTCTTTAGAAACAGCACAAGGAAAATGATAAAAGCAGAGGACTTAGAACTAATTTTCAGTTACAAAAATAACCTCAAGTTTTTCTTCTCGGCCACAACTCTCTGAGCACAATTCTCGTTCACATGAAGGGTTCTTCAACCACAGCATTTATTCTTCCAACAGATCTTTAGCACACCCAGTCCCCACACTGCCAGCCCTGCCATCTCAGTTCTTCAGGTACTTACCTGCTCAGCACTTGACAGGACCCCAACAGCTAAGATTTAGCCACGATATGGTGGCACTCAGGTAAAGCAAATTGTTCCATTCAATTCAAAAATAGTCTTTGTAGTCAGAGACCTTCAGATCTTCTCTGACAAAGCCTCTTCAAATCCAATCTCTTTAAAGAGAGTTAGATAATAGGGGCTTACAAACAAAAACCATACCATCTATAGCTCCAGTGCAGGCTAAAGCAGTTAATATGAAGATAAACTTAATTCTTTCTTATAAGAATCTCATCTTCTGAGAAATTCTGTCAATATCTTTGTAATTTAAGAGGTTTAATTCCCCACTTATGGGGCTTCAGCTCTCAAGAAGTTGTGAAGTTGTGAAGCCGATTTCTACTAAGAGAAACTACTGCAGGTAATGATGCTAATGTCTGCTTAGCATGAAAATAACAAATATTCTATAGCAGTCTGCTCCGTGGTTTATTGGTTGGGGGTTTGGTTGGTTGTTGGTTTGGGTTTTTTTTGTGGTGGGTTTGGTTTAATAACAGTTGTAGAAATCCTTTATTATTGCCTGCTACTCAAAAGGAAAGAGCAGAAGCAGGAACAGATTTTTGATAACCATCTGTAACCCAGTATGTTGGTCTGGTAAAGAGCTGGGACTGAGACATACGCTCATCTCGGCTCCTTCACAGCCACGGTGCACAAACAGCCTGTCAGACTGGCCATTTCTGAAGGCTCCGATGGAGGACAAAGCAGAAGACAGGAGGTGGCTAAGCCTGGAGCTCCCGACCACACCAATAGCTCTCTAGCAAATTCACTGGCCTCATTGGCTTCGCTTAGATCTTCACTGCACCTCATCAAGAAACGATGTCTAAAATGAACAATAGTAGATAAATAAAAGGCAAAACCCTTCCCAAACCAATGAAGTAATACTGCCCGACATCTAGAATAATTGGGCTTTTGGCAAAAGTGTTCTTTATATGCAGATATCGAATCTTCTTTGAAATTACATAAGCTCCTCAATTTCTACATGATCATTTACATTCTTCCATCCTCAAAACCCATTAGGAGCTGATGAAGCTGCAACTAAAGTTCCATCAAACACAAAATTCTTCGAGACACTGGGTTGAAAAGACACTTTCTGCTCCAACTGCTCAGGATTAGCCGATGACCCAACAGAGCCCTTACCATAATTCTGAAGCAATTCTTCTTTAGTTGAAACGATCAGCGAGCGGTCTTTTGCCGAGAGGACAATGGCAAGGCACACATAATGCTGCTCCGAGGAGTTTGCACGCCGCACTACAGTAAGAAGTCTCACAGGATGGTTATTAGGAGGGGTACTGAAATGTTCAATACAAAACCAGGTTGAGTAGCTTAAACCAGATGGCGGTGGGAAAAATCTTTCACCTGAAAACAAAACCAAAAGCCCGTTACAGAGCTGCAGGAGTTACTACGTAGGAGACCTGCTTGTTCCTGTTCCTTTTTTCATATCAGGTCAGCTGATACCAGCTGTGCTTCCTCAAAACTTTTCCTTCAGGGACCTGAGTGGTGGTGCTTTCATTTCGGACTCAAGCTTGGAAGAGAAGCCACCAAAAGCTAGCTCAGAGGGGGTTCCTTCAAAACCAAGTAAAGCCAGATTTGCACACTATTCCCTCCTATTCTAAGACCAAAAATCAACCGCCAAGTTGTGCTTGTTCAGAACAGCCCAGTTTCACTTCCCTAGACCAAAACTGTGGAAATGGACCGGGCCCTCAGCAACTGCTAATCTCATGATGAGACGCTTTCTCCACTTGCTGAAGAAGCCTTTGTTGAAGATGAACCCTCCACTACATATCCCTGACTCCATTTCATCTCCTGGGGTGCTCCCATAGAACAAAGAGCTCACAGACTTCAAGTGCTAACACTAATTCTGTCCTACTGCACTAAACCTTCAACTTAAAGAAGGTGTTAAACTTAAAAACTAGAGTGATCACGATCTCACAGCCTACAGTTAACGAGTGTAAGGGATAGCAAATAATTCCAGTGGGGTTTTTGTGATGATGTAACTACAGCTGTATTAAATTCAGTCAAGAATTCAGCAGAACAAAGCCACAAGTACAGCATTACAATTCATTTCATGTTTCCTCCGCTTCTCACACTTCTACCTCATCTTGCTCTTAATGGATCTGGGTTCATTTTTCATATGCTTATCTTGATTATAATTTAATCTTCTGCTGAAAGCCTTCTATTTTAAAGCAATCACACATTTGTGTTTTATATCTCTTTTCATTGACTTGGGGGCAAAAAGCAAGAGAAATACACCGGAAAAGGAACAAAAAGTTCTCTATTATGAGCGTACAACATCCAACAGCATGCTACCACTTCATGGCTAACAAAGAAATAGAAGAGAGCTAAACATCAGGTAGAAAGCAGCGCTAACAGTCGTACTCAAGTCCTTACCAGTTCCAATTCCACTGACAACTGCACCGTCAATAAGTCCTGTTGTAACGGCGTTATTTGTAGGTGCGTTATGGGGAGCCAAACTTGGCATGAACAGGCAGCTGTTAAACAGAAGGCCAGCAACTCATTATGAAAGCCAACATAACGAGTTCAATAGAAGCAAAAAAGGAAACGATACCATAAGCACAGCATCACTTTCCTGGATCATGGGTATTCGTGAAAAGTAGAACTGAATTCTCAGTATCTTTCTTTGCAAGGGTAAATTATCTCCAGTGCAAAGAGCTTTGGCAGCACATGTCTTTGGTGCAAAGGCACAGAGACTGATGCCAGCGTGAGTCCATAGCATAAGATGATCCCTTGTGGGGAAACATAACGTCTTGCAGCCTTTGAGATGTTCTGGACTCTCGAAGAGACTGGATTAGCTCAATATTCAAAGGATCTGGTAATTGCATGCCATGACCTTCTTAATTTAAGTATGTACGTCCTTACAGTAACATCATCTTTCACCACATTAGCTATGTTCAGCAAAATCAAGTGGGTTTCAGAGCATTTGGCCATCCAAATGTCGCACAGAAGTCCTAGCAACTAATGAGTTTCTGCAAGGGTACGCTGACTTCCCTGCCTTTTAAAAGGCATGTGAAATCCAGAACAGAGAGGGTACCTTTAGACACACACCTACTTCTACCGTCATGTATGGCAAGCAACCATTTGATTTCAAGGCATTAATGAATGACAGAGAGGAAATTTATGCAGCTTAAAGCGTTCCCTTATTTTCTCTAAAGAATTCATTTGTTTCTGGTGTGCCAATAAAAAAATTGCAAGTATTTCTTTGAAAGAAGAAAGTACAAACACATTGTAGCGCGTCCCATGGTATTTAAGAGCACTGTAGGACCTTACCCGAACCCTTCAAGAGATGTGTCAAACTCAATGAACGCTGGCGTAACCGATGATCCGTGAAGCCTGATATCATGTGGGGTTGTCATGGAGACCAAACACTTCACTCTCGTCAGGGGTACTGTGCTCCCTTCTGCTGGCTTGAGCAGGCTCTTGCTTATCCGATAGTGGCTGTCTTCGTGCACGCCGAAGACGCTGTCAGAACCCAGACCTTCCATTGAGGTAACCATGCTATCTATAGAAGCCAAGAAACACAGCATTGCAAAAGGGAGGCATTTTCAGGCTGTTCAGGTGGACTTTGCAAGTATTGCTTCCAGTGCAATAGCTGAACTGTCACAGTCGACTGGTTCAGCCTCTAAGAAGATGATGAGCTGGGAAGCGAATTCTCATTATACAAACATTCCACTGAGGCAGAGAGATGAGCATCTTGTGCAAGATATTACACAAAGTCTGTGGCAAAGCCAGAAAATTGAGCCCCTCCCGTTAGCTAACACCAGGAAAGCGTTTGTCTTGCAGCGGTCCTGTTTCAGGTGCATTCCTGCCGCCTGACTTCAAGGGCAGGAAAAGCTCACGCTCCATGTTTTTCCGCTGCAGTAACACCGAGCTAAAAGTCTCAGAGCTCCCAATAAGCAGCAAGGCTCAGGAAGCTTAGCTTAGGAGCTTTAACAAAACTTGTGCTATTCAGAAGGTAGCTTTGCCTTCTCTTTCTCAGGTCCAAACCTTTTCAGGCTCACATTTTCACAATTCTCATTGTTTACTTTCCCCTGAGAGAATACCCGATTAAAAATAAACAAATAAATAAAGCACTGGCCAACAGATAAGTTGAGTCTCTCCTCTTTTCAAATGTACTGAACCTGATGACATAACATGAAGTGAGCTATTTTACTTTGGCTATTTAGTTTATAGTTTAATGTTTGTAATTCAGTACCACCCAGCATACTCTCTAGCTCCTTTTCAATAACTCAAGCACGTTAAGCAAGGTGTTTTTAATGCTGTGTCAACAGCTGGCCGTATGACTGAGCTGACACAGGAAAATTCATATCACATACTTTAGAAACTTATCAATAATTTCTTTGAATTGCCATTTAGTGAGACTCTCCTATAGTACTCGGACAGCTGTTCCCAAGCTCTACGACTCCTGAGTAGTAATAGGAAAGAGGGAATGTGGAAGAGAGATTTGGATTGGCTGGAGGAATCCGTCGGTTACAGATATTCAGTGTAATTTATTAGATTGAGTCATTAAATGGCTGGAAAATCCAACTTTCCAGCGGGAAATTCAGAGCTGATGTGTAACTGCTGATAGAATATGGAGTTTTCTGTCAGATGGATGAACCTGACAGGAAACCATCTGTGTGATATCCTGAAAAGATCTGAATTGTGAATGTGTGTGTATCTATAATCCAGGAATAAATATCTAGTCAATATCTTGCCAAAATACGGTGTGAATTCTTTGCCACACTCGATATAAACAAAGCAAACATATCGAAAGTGAGAAACAAGTAAAAACACTGTAACCATGAATGATGAAAAATTAATGGGAGGGATAAAAAGGGACTGCCGGACTTGAAATAATTAAGAGTAGATGTTCTGATTCCTTTTTATCCCACCACTTTCTAATCTTTAATCCTAGTTTTATAACCTTTGTAAGAGAAATCACAGAATAATTGGGGTTGGAAAGGACCTTGGAGATCACCAAGTCCAACCATGCCTACAAGGATAAAGAACACCTAAATGACTATTAGATAGAGATTCTGCTGGGTTAGGGAAATTGTGCTTTTTTCTTGAATCCTCTGCATTTATTTCTCATCACTAGTGATGCTAACGACGAGCCAGGTTCTTGAGTCTAGATGAAACAAAGGGAATTACGCTTAAGTGTAGGAATTTCACTTCTTTTATCTGACACCTTACTGAACCCAGGAGACACTACATAGATTTAATGACATGTGATATCTGAAAACAGTGTTTCCTTTTTCCTGTTAAATAACTACAAACTCGGAATCTACTCAAAAGTTAACTGCTATCATATTTAATAGTTACTGTTCCTAAAAGAAAACAAATTATACTTACTGCACTGGATATATAGAGCTAGATCTGTCTGTACAGACCTATATATCTATATTGATAGATGGATCTATATCTAGATACAGATCTAGATAGAGACATTAAATGCAAGTACTACACTTCCTCTGCTTTCACAACTTTTCCCAAACTGTTCTGATGATTTCACATTGATACAAAGCCAGGGCAAAGTTCGGTTTCTGCGGAAGCTTCTCTAGAAGTTTTAATGAAGTCTGTGAGTGGGAGGTGTCAGGGAGGCATTCTTTATGTAAATTTCTAGCACTTCAGCACTTACTTCTCATTTCCGGTTCAAAACTCAGCGAGCTGGGTTTGTGCACTCGGTATTGTTTCAACAGCTTTTTGTCCCAAGCTCCACAATTCAAAGGATTTCCCAAACGTAAAAATTCCCTAAGAGAGAGAATAAAAAAAAAAAAAAAAAGTCAGTTTATCTATGTATTTGCCTAGAATGGCATAAAATCTAACACCATTTTTTATGAAGACAGAAACTGCTTGTAATAAACATAACTTTTAACTAAGAAAATGAAAAAACTAATGCACAATTATGAGAAACGTTCGATCCATTCAAAACTATTTACATTCTGAACACATGCTCTCAAGAGTTGATGTTATTTTAACTGATCAAACCATTTGGATAAAGCTCCCAGTTCCCTTCTCTTCATTCCAAAGACCTGCCGGGAGGCTGCTGCCGCGTTCTGCAAGAGAACATCAGGGATGCTCCCTGACACACGCTCGGCAAGCTGTCAACATCTCTAGCTATAGATAACTCTAGGATCTGTACCTACAGCTACTGAGCCTATCGGTGTCTGCGCTCAGGGAAGCTTGAATCCCTGCAGTGTGCCTACCAGCAGGCATGCTCCTTGGGGAATCATTTCTAACGTGGCGACAGGCCGCCAAAGTCAACCAAGGGGTTGCCCTGCAGGCTGGCCAGCCAGCGGTCCATAGGAGGAGATAACACAATTAAGTTCCTTATTCCAGCTGAGATCATAGAATCACAGGATGGTTGGGGTTGGAAAAGACCTTTAGAGATCATCTAGTCCAACAGCTCTGCTGTGGGCTGGGACATTGGGTTGCTCCGAGGCCTGTCCAAGCTGACCTTGAACGCTTCCAGGAATGGGGCCTACACAGCTTCTCTAGGCAACCTCTTCCAGTGTCTCACCACCTCATGTCTTTGTCCTGTCCAACCTAAACCCATCTTCTTTCAGATTAAAACCCTTGCTGCTGTTCCTGTCACTACAGGCCCTGCTAAAAAAGTCTCCTGTCATTCTTACACCCCCCTTTTTTACATGGAAAGGCCACAGAAGGTCTCCTGAGAATCCAGCAAGAAACCCAAGCCATCATACAAGTGTGTGGCATTTAATAAATGGGTAAATAACATCTTAAGCTTGCTTTCCTAGCACTGGCACAGATGTACAAACCTCCTTGCATTAATATGCAGAGAGATCAACTTTTCAAAGCTGTTCATCCCCAGCTTTCTCCAGACACCTCTTGCATCACATTCCTGCACTTCCTTCACACAAACTGAAGTGCTAAATAAAAGTGCTGGCCCGAAGCTTTTCCAATCTGAGTATTTCAACGTGGCACAGAAAAGTCAAGGCGCACACCCTCATGTTTCCCGAGGACCTAGCCAGGGCCAGCACTTCTGATAGCCCCTGGAGACCAGCAGGAAGACAGCAGCCATTCAACTGCAGTACAAACTCTGTGAACAACCACCAAACGCATCTCCCTGCTCCACACTCCTCCTCCCTCCTGCCCCACCCTCCCCTTCCCAAGGTCTCCAGGGTTACATGCTCACTAGCAGAAGCAAGACAGCTTATTTAACAAGGAATAAAATGGGATCCTGTGCAATCACTACCACACAAGGTCACTTATGCTCTCTACCCATCAGAGCCATTTACAGGCGGCAGAGCTCAGCTCAACCGGACCTCGAGGAGATCTTTCTGACCTCAACACCATGGGCTGCAGAGCCTGGGAGGCCAGCCTTTCAAACATCCTCTGGAGCGGTGGGTGCAGCGAGTGGTCCTCATCGGCCAGAGCAGCACTGCATCTTTGGAGGAGTCGTGCGTGGAGCCCGGCTTCGCACATGACTTGCTGGTTTCTCTCTGTGTGCACTAGAGATTGCAGGATATTGGCCACTGCCAGCTGGAGATCCAGTGCGTGCTTCAAAACAAGAGGAGCACAAAATGTGAGAAGATGTAAATTGAGAAGGCAAATAAAAGAAAGGTCTTGTGCATATTTATGGAAGGAAAACTACCACTAGCAATAAATACACAAAACATCCAATGCTTAAATATTTAATGTTCGTGTGTCTGTTGGGGGTGTCAACACACGTGTATGTGAAGAGACAGTTTCCTGCCTCTGTGAAAATGGGTGAGTTATATGAAGAATTACCATGACCATCATAAAGAAAAAGAATTCACATAGAGCTGGCTAAACAAACCCTCCCCTCTTCACCAGAAGTGAGTCAGTTCAGAAGTTCTATCTGCTTAGACTGTACTAAGCACTTTTACTTCTGTGACTAAGCTATTCCTAGTAATTTAGCAAATAACCACAGAATCATTTAGGTTGGAAGAGACCTTTAAGATCATCAAGTCCAACCGTAAATCCAGCAATGCCAAAAGTCAACCACTGAACCATGTCCCCAGGCACCACCTCTACACAGATTTTAAGTACCTCCAAGGATGATGACTCTACCACTTCCCTGGGCAGCCTGTTGCAGTGGTTGTTAACCCTTCCATGAAGAAACTTTTCATAATAGCCAATCTAAACCTCCCCCGGTGCACTTGAGTTCCCTAGGATCCTCCTTCTGGCCCTCCATGTAGATGGGCATCACATTTGCTATCTCCAGTCAACTGGGACCTCCCTGGTCAGCCAGGAATGCTGGTAAGTGACTGAAAGTGTCTTGGTGAGCACTTCTGCCAGCTCCCTCAGCACCATTGGCTAGACCCTATCTGGCCCTATAGACTTATGTGTAGTAGGTCACTAATCATTTCCCCTTGGATTACGGGGTTTTCATTCTTCTCCCCATCATCACCTCTACAGGATTTAAGATACATGCAACATAACTGTCAAATCAATGCTCTGAAGACAGAAAATCACCACACGTCACCCATAGAGGACAAGAAAGGAATCAAGTCTAGTAATTCTTGTAAGCTTTCAGACCCTTTTTATTTTTTTTTAATTAGACCATGTTCTTCAGGGAAGACATCTCTACTTAAGCAACTTCACAAAGTGACCAACAAATTCTTTGTATACAAACCACCAGCAGAGGTTTTGTTCTGGGAGTTGTACAAAGCAGGCAGTCCAATTTTGGAACTAGAACATGTTGTAGCTATTTCAAACAGCACGTGTAGACTGAGCTATGGTGTCCCATCCCATGGCCTCCTCCTGTGCGTTAACCCCCGATACATCAGGGAAAACAGGAATTAATCACTGGGCTTGGAAACTTACCTGATGGTGCCTGCAGACATAACTTTAAATTTACAGTGTTGCCAGGAGTTTGAAAGAGACACAGAGCAGAACAAAGGTTATGAAATGAAACTATTTCTACCAGACCTCCAATGTCACCAGTCACTCCACTCTATTAGTCTGTGAAACTATTGGTTTCTCGGCGCAAAACACTGGTTTTCCCAGTTCCCAGAGCCAACCTTTTTCTGAGGGACTCTCAAAGCTTAAGACAGCAGATTTCCACCCCCCTACCTCTGGATGTGTAGCTGATCCCACAGAGGCCAGAAGATCCAGCATTGCGAGCATAGCACCAGGGTGGATGATCACCGCATCAGAGCTTTGTACGGATGCGGGTCCTGTTTGGAGTTTCACATCAGCTATGTTTTTCTGAGGGCAAACAGGAGGTGTTGAAACAGAATGATATGTGTGCCTGCAGGACAGAAAACATCCCATGGTTACAACACCCATCTATTACAGGTTTTGCATTTTTCAAACAGCTGTAAAGTTGAACTGGCCTATGGATGTGACACCCCTCTCCTCTCTCTTCCCTTAGACAGACCAAGTGCTTTCCTCTTCCCAAACCTCTTGGACACGTTTCCCCAAAGACAACTTGGTATGGTTTGAATTTCTCAGCTACTCTTGAACTCAGAAGTCTTTTCCCCATGTGCATTGCTGTTTGAAGAGCTTAAAGGTTGCCTTTATTGCCTCCCTCTTTTCATTCTTAGTTGTGGTGGCAGCAGACAGCAACTGCAGCATGCACGCTACCACTGCTCCTGTTTGGGGGGAAGGATTCAGCTTTGAGTAAGTTTCTCCCCATTTGCTTTTCATTAAAAACTGATCATAGAACAAGCTATCACAAAATTCCCAGCAATCTCTAACTAGGCTACAGGAACAGAAAGTTCTCAGTCTTCCCATGACTGCTGCAGCAAGTTAGTTTTACATTAAGCCGCTTTAGTCTGATCCAGGGAAAAGAGGCTTTGACACACTGACTTGGAAGCAACCACTTGTGCCGAGAGCTGTAGATGCGTTTCTCAGAGAAACTCCCCGAGGTATCAGCCTGATGCCACTCTCCTTTCAGCACAGGATTCAGCACACGGGCAGCATAAGCAGCTTACTGAATACAGTACTTTCAAGACAGTACTTTAGAAGCGAGAGAGAGCCCAAAAGGCTCATGCTCATCAGAGAATAAACCAAACATACACCCCCCAACCCTAAATCACCCACAGTCTCACAGTGGTTATCATATATGCTTATTTGTAACAAGAAAGAAAACAAACAGCGTAACAATTTTCCTTGAAGATCAAATATTACGTGCCATTTTACAAGAAGTGAACTCAGCTGAAAACATCTCTCTTCCTATCACATCAGCTGAAAGCAGCATTTCCTCTCTCCTGTTCTCAGTGGCAGAGATTTATCTGACCCCTAACCCCAACAGAAATAACTTGCTGTGCCTCACCCATTGGAACTTCCACCTAGGAAATCTTTTCTCCCAAGAAAAAGCAAGCCCTGGATGGGAGCTGAGAATGGCTGCAAGTGTGATTCTGTCCTAAACACTTAGCAGGTTGGGTCTTGCCACCCTGGCAAGAAGCGTCATTCGTGGGGTAAGTTGAGGCAATGGATTGTTTAGCCTCTGACAGGACATTGGGAAACACAACTGCTGGCTGGAAAACAGATTGGATAACTAACATTCCAGCAAAAGCACTCCTGAAAGGCTCATGGCAGATCAACCACCACCCGGCATCTGAACAACCCAAGAGCTCTTCTGAAAAGTGAATGAAAGATGAAATTACTGATGCTTTACTCATTCAGCTAATGCTTAGAGCCACCAGGAACTAGTATGGTAATTCTGTTGTCACTCCGTGGTAATTCTATTGTCATCAACCACTAAGAAACAGTCTGCCTAAATCCATTTCTCTGGTGCTTTGACAACCATCCATTTCCTAAGCTTCTCTAGCAGACTCACTGAAACATCTGGCAGGTAGACTCTGCTATCTCTTTTAAAATTAAACAGAATTGAATACAGCAGAAAAACTGGTAGTACTATCCTAGAGAAAATGGTTGAGATAACACCTCTGTGTCTTCATGCAGAGACTGAACCACGGGCAGTTGCTTCTCATGCACTCTAACAGAGGAGAAAAAGCACTACCTCTTTCCAAGGTCACCTTGAGCACCTCAATGCAAGTTTTACTCAACACAAGTTTCAAAACTATATAGCCATTTGTACCTAAGAATGTTCTTTGGTCTAGTGAAACTCTGCTCCCCGAGATGTTCTTGAAGATCAAACTCCCACCCACTTTTAGGCAAAAAATTTTCCTTCTAAGCATCCTGATCTGCACTATCCCATTCCCCAGCCTGGATAAATGGTGAGGTTATGATGTGGCAGCACAGGGAAAGACTAATGACAACCTGAGCCGTTGCTCCGTACGAGTCACGGACAAGCGTGCAATCCTGGTCTCAAGCAGCCTGGACTTCAACATTACATGCAACAAACTGATAAAAGGATACAGCCAAGAGCAGGCAATTTGCTTCTAAGTAAGAGTTATGTCCTTAAAGAATGTATTATTGAAAGATTTTCACTTCATTTTAAAATACCTTTTACATTTAGCTTTTCCATATACAGAGTATTTGTATTAGAACAAGAAAAAAACCCAACAAAACAGCTCAAAGAGATTTCTCTAGCCCAGGAAAAGAAAATGGATGCTACAAAATCCTGCCAGAGTGTTCATCAAATGCGCAGGTCTATGGGTCAGTGCTGCAATACATTAATTCAGCCATGCTCATACATTCTTTAGATGATCCCGTTAAGGGAGAAGAAAGGGAGAAGAGGACAATGGAAAGAGGCAGCGTACCAAAGATGGCACATAGGTCTGTCTAATTTAACAAAAAAAACCCCCAAGTGAGTAAAAATTCAAACCTAAATTACATCATTAAGTACGACTCTCCCTAAGAATGATAATGATGTTTTCATCTGGAAAGAAATAAGATTTCGTGTAGATAAACCCTCTGCATATCATTCCCCTGAGGTTAACATTTGGAAGGCACCACCCCTCCAGGAAACAGAGCTTTGGGAAGTGGCAGACATGTCTAAGAAAGACTATTAACGTATCTATGGACCCAGGACCATTGTAGACTGCGTGGATCAAAAATAGAACTGGACTATTTTTGTTTATAAGAATTATTTGTGTGCACAGCCTCTGCTTGCTCTTTTAGCCAAAGAACACAGGGCTTCCCCTCGGGCACCTGGCTGATGAGACAAAAGGCAGAAAACCAGGCCACAGCAACAAGGGCGATCCCAGGGAAGCAAAGTAAAGGAGAGAGAAAACAAGAAGAGAAGAGCAAACATTTCTCTCAGCAGAGTCAACTTGGACCGAATCTAACCGTATCTGACATTTAAAAGGGAGGGGGAAAGAAACTCAAACAATACTGGCCTACAAAACCCAAGATGCTTATTTTTGAGAGCAGGAAGATCCCAGCGACTGGCACCGAATTCCCTAGGAATGACAAACATGGCACTGAAGGACCACGAGAAAGCAGACAGCTGCTCAAACAGCCTTTTTGAAAAGCCTAGCCCTGCCTATTTGTCACTTGAAAACAGGCTTTTACAGAAAGGATCTGAGAAGTCACCCAGGCCAGCATAATCATTCTTTCCGTCCACTTCTGCTCCGAGTCTTACACAACCCAAAGGTCTTTTTGTTTGTGAAGACCCAGGTCAAATGCACCCTGTTAGCTCAGCAAGCCCCACAGCACTCTGCTGGTGGTTACCCCAATTGCCCAAAGCACCCCGCAGAGACACCGCGTAGTTTTCAACTAAACACCTGCATTTTCAGGGCTACAAGAAACAACCAAAGGAAGCCTAACATATCTCTGGATATATAACATGGATTTATATTGGAATTAGCAGGCTGCATTAACTACCCCTCTGGCACTCTGTTAGCCATCACACCCTGCAATCAGCTCCTGTTTGGCCGGCACTGCAAAGCGTTCTGCTGCAAAGTCTTTGCTTACCCCTGTGTTTGAGTAATTCAGTGAAGCTGAGCAGCCAGGACAGTTACACCTGGAAGGACAGCAAACTGGAGTGAAGGAAAGGGCAATCCATAATGCTACAGGGCTCATACTGGGGCCAGGGCTGTAAAAAGCCTCGCCGGGAAACACTGTTTACTCTTAAGTTTCTTCAGAGTAAATGACAGGGAAAGGAGCTCAGCAGCTAAGGGTGGTTTTTTCTGTGACCTGCAACTGCTACAGTTGCTCCTAAATGCCCCAGTGTTAGAAAAGACAGGAAGCCCTTCCTGGGTTATTGGGATCATGGTCGAGTCCAAGCCAGCCCCTCCAGAATACCCAGGGATGACTCTGGTAATGGTAAATACCCAGGGATGACTTTGGTAATGTCACTCAGCCAGACAGAAAAAGGCTTCTCTTCACTAACCTGCTCTAGTACAAACTTTTCCTTCCAAAGCAGTTTCCAAAAGCAGCTTTGGGTGCTTCCACTTGCAAAATATTTTACAGTCCAAACATGAAACTTGATGGTGTATTTGAAGCCATACAGCAAGCAAAAATCTTCCATACATGGCACCTGCAGCTCAGATAACTCGCAGATGTCGTCTTAGACTTTAAAAGCAAATCTCTGCCTAACCTGTATTTTCAGGTAACAAATGGCTTTCCCCTTCCCTGGGAAATAAAATCATCTCCTTTCCATCATTTGCACAGCCTCTAAGTCACACTGTTGCTGAAATGGTACATTTAGTTATTTTTTTTTTTAAGAAAAATTACACTAGTAGCTTGAGAGGGGAAGTGGGTGCTAGGATTTTGGAACTGTGTTATTTGTGCTTTCTTTCCAAACCTTTTTAGTATGCTCTACATCATTTGGCAGTTGAGTGCTAAGAGGTTGATTCTTTATTTTTTATTCTGTGCATTCACTAACAAATGAGCACCTTAACAAACTGTCCTCCCTCCTCTTGAAAGGACCTTCGCTTAAAAAATTAGCCAAGAAAAACAAAATCCTCCTATCTTATTTGATCTTATTTGAGTCTGAACTGCTCCCGAGAGTGTCGTTTTCACTTCCCTTTGATAATTTCCCATACTAGACCTTATTTGGTTTCTGAATCATGAAATTAAGTGCTTCATTAAATGGTTTTGAATCATGAAATTAAGAGGAGTCTGGAGACATTTCTCATCTCATCTATTAGCATCACTATTTAGAATTCACTATGAAACATACATTTATTTTATCCAGTAAACACCCAAGTGAAAACACACACCTCAGAAAAAAAAAATAGCATCTTGAGAGAAAAAAAAACAACACCAAACAAAATAAAACTAAGGAACACAACGGTGAGAGAGAAATCAGCAGCGAGATCAACTTCTCTTTGAAGGGTCGGTACCTTTTCCTGGACAAAGCTGGCGTACCCCAGGGAGAGGGGAGAGAAGTCTCATTTGTCAGGCAAGGAGGGATCTGTTCTGCACGACTACAGACAAAACAGACAGGGGTAGGACAGAGGTTAGAGAAGAAACCAGAGGCCGTAAGCTTGTTAGTTCTACAAAAGCATCAAGAAAATCATTACTAGGACCCGCTCTTCAGGAGGAACACGGATGCCAAAGGATGCTGCTGAACGCCACGCAGCAGGGAAGCACTCAGACGTGCAGAGCGTGGCTCTGCTCACTGCTCCACGTGGGGAGTTTTGTGGACACGACCACACCAGCGAAACACAACATCTTTCAGTGTTACTCAGCGGAGGGGGAGAGAGTAAAGCCTCAGTAAATTAAGTCTAATCAGCACGGGTAAGAAATAAAATCAATGTAAACTTTACAAAGAATGATGATCAGAAAACCGAAGAAGGAAGAATTCAGTCACTGTGCATGACAGGAAAAAAAAGGGAACTTAATGATGTGGTTTATGCAGGGACACCATGAGATTTACTTACCACATTGATTCCTCACTGTTAGCCGGTTACAACTTCTACAGTACATTCAACACATTCCTGCTAGACATTTTCCTCCCCCTGCCTGCATGCTTTAGTAATATTTTTAAATGAGATCAAGTAAATTGAGTTTCGTACTTGGCTTTTAGTATTTTTTTTTTATTTATTAGGATGTTTTGGATGTTTTTTTTAAACAAGAGAAAAGCATTAAGATTCCCTGCTTTGGAGGCAAAATGTTCATTAACAAAACCCATGAAGCTTGTACTTTACTGGTCATCTAGTTCAAGCAATCCTGACCAACTGGCAGCTCTACTGATATCTCAACATATGCAGCCATCCTTTCCACACTTGGCAAATCAGACCCTGTGTTTGACCAGCGGGGTGGCCCAGCTCATGTGAACAGGGCCACATGCACTAAACTGCTGGAGCACGGAAGCTCCAAGGTCCCTCACACCAGGCCTGTGTTTGTGCTTTACTTTGTTGCAGTTTAAATTATGGGCAAGAACTCCTTTAAAACAAGGCAATCTTGACCACATACTTCAGTAAGTTTTGATATCGTTTTGAATTGACTTTAAGACATCGGTTACTGTTCATTTCAAATCTCAAGAATAATTTCAATTCTAGTAGTTGAACTCTGGGAGTTTCTCTCGGTTGAATTAAAAACAAAATAATAACTTAGAGATTAGGTAGAACTTTAAAGAACATGTCAATTCATCTAAAGCAAGATTTCTAGTCTCAATGTGTTTAGTAAGGAGAAATGAGGCTGAAGGGAGACTTTATCACTCTACAACTCCCTGAAAGGAGGTCATAGTGAGGTGTGGTTCGGTCTCTTCTCCCAGGTAACAAGTGATAGGACAAGAGAAAATGGCTGCAAGTTGTGTCAGGTGAGGTTTAGATTGAACATTAGGGAAAACCTGCTCGTCAAGTGTTGCCAAGCCCTGGAACAGGCTGCCCAGGGAAGTGGTTGAGTCACCATTCCTGAAGGTGTTTAAAAAAATGTTGTACAAGTGGCACTTAAGGATATGGTTTAGTTTTGGATTTGGCAGTTTTAGGTTTACAGTTTGACTTGATGGTCTTAAGAGTCTTTTCCACCTGAAATGATTCCATGATTCCAAACTCATCATGATATTATCCTATTACTTAGTTTAAAGTCCACTGCCAAGGGAAACATAAAGTGTGACATTCAACAACCAATTTTTCATCTGACTTAATAAAAGCATAAAAATCAGTTAGTTCTGTAGGATAAAGCAAGCAGACAATCCTCTTATCAACCAACAGGTCTCTTCAACACATCAAATATAACCATAAACTGACATCTTTATCTTAATTGCTGCCATGACAAAACCAATCAACATCAGAAAGAATGCTGCACAGCCCGGAGAAGACCAACAAGCTAAGTCAATATGCGGTCAGATGTCGACACCTTACATTCCCCTCACTGGAGTGAGGGAACAAAGACAGATTGAAATGGAAACATGAAAGCTTGCAATGACCATTTTTGAAGGTAACTGTTTTGGGGCAGGGCTGGCAGATTAAAACAAGAAGGTAAAGAAAAAAAAAGCAAAGTTCATACCTGTCAAAAGAATCTGTTGCTACCTTGTAGAGGTAAATAAAAAGTTTGCTGCAGTGTCTCAGCGTAGGTGACACAGAATCCAGGCATATTAGGTCATCCTCCAAAAGTCTTTGAAACAGTTGTGTATTTGAAGGGAAGACATTCAAGGGACTTATTTTTCTCAAGTCTGAGAAGCAGCCAAGTAATCGAACAGCATCTGCCAGTTTTTCATACTGGATCTCTGTTTTGAAGAAATGAGAGTTGGCCGGCTCGTAGCGCATTGCTGCAGTCAATGTGCAGAACACAGTGTGAAGCAGTTCAAACACTTGATTCTGGTTTATTTTCTCCCAGCCATTCTTAGGCGGCGAGCACAAAGATCTTTCCATAGCAACAAGTAAAGATGTGACATACACAAATCCACCAACTTTCCTAAAAACAGTTCTTGTGCGGTGACTTTCTCTCAGCACCGAGAGTAGGGCCTATGGACAAAACAATCATAACAAAGAAGAAAACAAAAGAAGAAAAAAACAAAAAGGCAGCAGCATTACAAACAGCTTGGGGAGAAAAGGCAGGAATGTTTTTGTTTGATATGTTAGCAAAATCTTCATGTCATTTGTCAGAGTTTGGTAATGCCTGCAGTTGCCAAAGATCAGTTTCGTACTGCGAGTCCCCAACCTCAAGACTGTACAAAATAAAAAGAGGAAGAGCTGGGGGAAAAGTAAAGCATGGCCCCTCATTTTAAAATGAGAACTTCAGGAGATAAATAAACCTGCCAACAGAAAAGACTTGACCAAGCCTAGATCGGAACCCAAAATCCCCAAGTAATTCCCTTAGTGATGAGGCAGAGGATAGAGCTAGTGGAAAGGAATCAACTCTGCCCTCGGACCTCACAATTTCAAACGAGAGTGGGCAAACGACTGCCTGGAGCAATGAGCAACCTAATCCTTGGAGCATCCTAACACAGGTCTCCCAGAAATCTACAATGCATAAGCACCTGGCAACTACAAAATCACAACAGCAGCAAAGAACGAGACAAAAAAAATCAGTTTTAACCCTCCTCTGTAATGAAACCCATGAATCTCTGAATTGAGGGGAACTGGATGTAAAGAGGCACTGCTCCAAAATACGCCTGAGAGGAATAAAAATGGAAAAATCTTATTTGCTGAACAAATACAAAGCCACAGCATAAACAGTGGAATCTACATGGTTCTAAGTACTAGAGAATACTACTCATTTATCTGTGAAATCAGGGTCGACAGAAAATGAAGAAAAAAAATCAGCATATCACTCACACGTGAATATAGAGAACAAAAAGGGTCTCTACATGAAGCATCAAAAATACTGGTGGTATAGAAAAATGTTATTGGTACAGAAAAAAACCCTAGGGGACAAGGGGAATCTTTCAGGATCAAGAGTTTACTTCTTCAGAATCAGGGGGTTTTTTAATTGATTTTATTTTATTAAGCACCCTGCCAAAGCCGGAGAACCAGTAAGAGACAGTATCACTGCACCATTTGGGGCTGGCAGCTGCAGAACCAAAACTCTTGAAAACTGCACTGGTGGAAGAAAACCACAACAGGTCAGATGAAGGACAGAACCCCTGACTTTGGATGTTCAATCTGTTGGGGAACTACAATATCCTTTCTCTCCCCTTAAGTATCGTGAATGATACACGCTCAAAAACTACTGCAGACCTTGAGAGGCAAAATGTGCCCGGTCAATAATTTCACCACCAGTTTTCCTTTGCCTTTTGGAATAACACAAAGCTGCTCATCTGCCAGAGAAATATTGCAGGTCCTTTTAACAGAGATGACCCTACACATCTCATAGCTCATTTACTTACTATTCCCTGCCTCAGATCTTCTACCCTAAAATGAGAGCAATTTACAAAAACATTGGCTATTCTGAGATTAAGTTGTGGGTTTAGATTAGTAGCCAAAAAGCCTAATGGTAGAAAGCAGACGAGTCTTCTGTCTTCCTCCTCCTCCTCCACTCACAGCCTTACTTTCCTACCTTTCAACTGTTGCACTTAAGAAAGCAAGTTCTTTGGCTTTACCTTCTACTATGGTCACAATGATTTACGTTTATATTAACTCAGTCAGCATTTAGAACTAATAAAGTGGTAAAATAAAGTAAGTTTGCCACAGGAAAATGCAGGCCAGCACTGGAAATAAACTTACGTGTTTGCTTTCCCTCCCACACACAACGCATTCTCATTATTTTTAGGTAAATAATACTCCACTGGGGAGGATCATCATAACTGTAGAACCTCTTTTCCTATCCACTGAGGCTGATTACAAATGATGATGCTAAAAATCACATCCTCACTCACTAGCCTTCATCTCTGATTCTGAAAGTGCCGTGGACTGATGGAAGAAGCTAAAAACCATGCATCAAATGTACATATTTCAACTCCAGAGACAATCTACGCTCAGTAGTTAAGTATCATCCATCCAACCCCCTTCTCAAGTGGTTTTCTTTTTTAAAACAGTAGCTTAGGAGCAAGAGTCCCGAGCAATATTTCATTTACCCTTAAGATGTCTGTTTTCAGCTGCAGTTCGGTAGGTGGAGCCGAGTGCATCAGTCCCAGCAAGGTGCCCATATCATCTTCCCCACTGGGTGACAACACCAGCTGCTGGATGATCATCAGGGCGTGCTGGCGGCACTGGGGATACTTCACGATGTTGTGCACGCACCTCGCGCCACCAAACTCCCTGAAAATACCTGCTCAGGAAGAGGAGGGGTGGGGACAAGCGCAGGAGGAGTACGAAAAATACAAGTCAGTAACAAATAATGTCAAAGACAAAACACGTGAAGCGCTCATTTCCGCTTTATCTGGACAAGAGGAGCGAGCCAGAAGCACTGCTTGAGAATTGATTCAGTCTATCCACAAGACCTGTAAGATTATGCAGAAGTTCTCTTGTGGCAAGACCTAGCTCTGCAGAGAGAAAGTTTAAGTCAAATAATGGTTACCAGGCTCATTTTCTTCTGCATCTAACAGAGCAGACAAAAAGGGTTTAGTATCAGTTATCATACTTTCTCTAGCTGTTACTTCAAGCTCTCAGAAACAGCTTTTACTAATCTGAGATACACATACTGTCTGTTTCAATGACACTAGGTCTTGGCTAATGAAGCATAATATAAATCTGCCTGATTTAGAGGGGGGATGCTCATTAAGAGAGCCATATTTATACCTACCAACTGGAAATATGCCTTCAAAACTGAAAAGCCATCTTCCACGCAAGATGCAAGCAGTATTGATCACATTTAAGTAGATGTGACACTGTCAACAGCAAACTACACATCTAATTATACGCTTAAAGTTTTCGATATACGCCCTGGGATATAAGCCCTGCTACAAATTATTACAGTACTGTTGGAGAGTGATGGGGTGTGGTGGCTGCCTTCAGGTAAACAACAGCAAAGAGACTCAGAAAGAAACATTATCTCGTACTCCTTTCATTTTATGTACTCTAGTTAACGCTGCCTACTCTATTACCTGGAAAACCTGGCAAAGAAAAAGTCCATTTCAGTGTGTTTGATTCAGAAGATAGAAAGTCGAGACTACTTTGCTTTCAGGCATGATTTTCTGAGCTATTTTTTTATAACTATTTGGACATCAGTCTCTCATCTTACCTGCATTTGTGTTTGATCCTTGTAGTAGTACTGTCAAGGTCTCCATAGCCAGTAAAGCCAGCTGCTTTTGGTCCTCAAATGAAGTATTCCTTGAATCTCCTAAAAATAATTTCAGAAGCCAGCGTCACCATAAAAATCCCGCTTTTCTAAGATGCTTCTTGATACTTTCCACCAACACTTCTAATTTCTTTGCCTCCCTAGAAAACATGCAGCCTAACCACAGTCCAAGGCAAATTAAGATTTAGTCTACACGTGCATTCCTAGGAAAGCTTAACTGTGAATCATTTGAAATGTTAATTTATAAAGACAGGAATTTAAACAGAAGGTTTTGAGCACTGTGAGCTCAGTGGCTGACACTGCAGCTCTATGCGTAGTTTCACATCCCCAACTGTTGTTTCTTGAAGCTACAAAACCATACCAGAGTTGAAGACTTAACAGGATCTGTTCTTGTTCAGTATTCAGCGTTTGAAAAGAGAAATCCCATACAAGCCCATAGAGCTACATTCACATAATTACAGTAAATGTGCTGCTGATTCAACGGGCGTAACAGAAGAAGAAACACAAGCCTTAAAACAAGGGCACCCGTACCCAGGGAGCAGAGATGACAGCGTGGTCCATTTATTTACAAGACAGTGAGAACTGATGTGTTTTCAATGGAGCTGCTGCTGACAAAGCTTTCTAACTCTAATCAACAGCTACCACTTACTAACAAAGCTTCGGACAACAAAGCCAAGTGAAAAACCCAACAATTGTGATTCAAAAATTAGTGTCACTGAGGCACACTAAGCTGATTGCAGTTGAATGTGAAAAAAAAGATCTATCTGTGTGTCTATGTATGCATGGGTGTCACTGGGCAGCACCTGCTTATCTCTGAGACATTCAATTCTGGAGATGAGATTAAAAAATAAATTAAAATATTTGATAAATGCTCTTTGAAAAACGTAGAGCAAACAAATAATAATAATAAAAAAAAGACTGCAAACTTGAGTATATATTCCTACTGAGAGCTCAGCTAGGTGCTCTGCAGTACTTAAAGCAGGGGCTAAACACAACGAAAAGCTCAAGTACCCTTTGTGAGGAAAGGTATTGCTCCTTCACTTGCTCTTTTCCTGTTAAGGAACAAATCTTAAGCCACTACATCAAAAAATATCTGAAGTGGAAAGCTTGAACTCCTGCAGTTTCACATTGAAACAGCATCAATCTTTTTGCATGGACGTTAAGAGCGAAGCAATTCCAATCAGATGGCACAGAACCCCCAGCAGAACTCAGCCCTCGAGATACACCTTCAGCCTCTCTCATGCCTCTTGCAAAGAGCTGAACTCCACCACACCCAGCCAAAACCAAACCCAGACAGGTATCAGTAAAAGGGAAGAGAGCACACTACCTTGATCATTCAGTGCCTGAGCGGGGTCTTTCAGTAGGGCTGCGTATTTATGAAGAAGATTTACCATCACCTCCAGAAGTCCCACTTCCCTGAAGACATCCTTAAAGATGTAGTCGTGACGGGTGAATTTAAGGAGAGTCTTCATGGCAATGATGCTACACTGAAAAGAAGTGCTGGATTTTAACAGGATGCTCACACTGATCAGTTCTTTACAGGGTATGTAATTCAAGCTGAAGACAACAAATTCCAGCATCTCAAAGTATTTGGTCTGCACTTCTGGAAGTCTAGGAATTTTCTCTGCAAACTGAGACAACGTGTGCTGGGATTCCAGAATGAAGTAGTTGGCATTGTCCGCCATATAAATATTCATGATGGCATCGAGGATGATTTGTGCTAGGTAGCTGGTTTTGGCTCTCAAAAACGCGTTCTGGAGGACCGAAAATGCTTGAATATTCCTCACACTATGACCTAAATCAGGAAACAAAGTGGGATGGGAGGAAAAAGGAAAGAGAAAGTTCTTAATCGTCGTAAACAATGAGTACACTTATTAATACCGATCTCTGCATTTTAGTAAGTGTGAATAAAGTAACAGCATCTGTCACATGTTTTATTAGAACTGCCTCTTCCCAGAAGTCTGCACGATCACTTCCACTGCCAATCCTACAGCCTGCTGCTCATTAAGACGGCATCTTCATCTTTGACAGTGTCGACATAAGCACCTGAATGAAAGATCATTTCTTTAAAACACGTAAGCAGAGCTATTGTTACCATGTGCAACAGTCCTAGAGCCAAAACAAAGCCTGCCTGTCACCTACTGAAGCCCAGAGAAAACCCGTTACGGCAGCAGTAACACGCTCTGTAATGCAGAACACAGCTCTGCCACCTCCATCTACGTTTAGAACGGCAGCCACCGGTATCCCCTCCCTCGACAGAGCGATCAGCAATGCCGAAGCCTCGTCAGTTGGGTTCAAAGCTGGACAACATGCCTGGCTTCCAAATTAGCCTCTCGTTTCTGCCCTTTGGTGATTGCCTGAGCAAAGAGGAGAGCTCCTCATAGAGCAACTCCACTGGGTAGCCTGAGGCCAGCAGCAGCTGTCCTTCCATAGAGAGGCTGCTCTCACTCAGCTCTGGATTAACCGCAATGACCGAACCGGTATCGGAAGGTGGCAGGGGGCTGGCTTTGGGAATCAGCCCTGGGGAGTAAGAAAGCTTTGGCAGGGTCCGGTGCTGTTAATGACCAGGGAATCCAAACCAAGGCAAGGGGCTGCAGAGTGCAATGGAGCTATAATATTAGCACACGAAGGCCTCACGTTGTTACAAGCTTGGTCAAATCTCTTCCCGCGAGTACCTGCGAGTTGAATAGTATCTCATTTAGCCAAAGAATGCATCATTTGAGTGCTCTCTTGTGGCCCCCAGAATCTTCCATGTGCTGATTTTTTTTTATTCTACTAAAAAGATTCCTCAAAGCCAACTTTTGTAACTTCTGTAGGAACAGTACAAGTCGCAATGAACAAGTTCCATGATACAGAAAACAACTAATAGCAAAAGTAATTAAAGCCAAAAAAAAAAAAAAGCAATCAAGAGTGAGAACTTGAAACATACTCTAAACAAAGCATTTAGGATGCTCTAACAATACAATCTTATTTTCAAGCAAGCTATAAGCAAACCACTAATCTGCTTTTAAAACCCATTCATAAACAAAGAATCCAGATTTCTTACATATGCTGTGTGGAACGCTACTCCCCTCACTGCTTATAAACTACACAGTCCAATTTAAAAGGAGATTCAATTATCTTCATGTCTGGACTCATTGCCTTCCCTGCCAGGCAACAGGAAACCTTCTTGAACACTAACACAGCATCTTCACAAACTTCACATAGCGGAAGAATATTAATGTTACAGTACAAGTCACACCAATTGGTTTCTCAGAAGACCTTTTCTAAGTGCTTTCTTTATGTTGAAAAGAGGATTTAGAGCTTATTAAATGTGACAGGAACATACGTACCGGAAGATACAGCTATTTATATTCTAATTTAGTATCAACAGTTGTTCCAGGCAATGAAGCAGATTAATAAATTATCTTTGATTATTATGAGCACCCCTGAAGAAACCAAATCTTAAACCAGCTCTTCAGAGTTCAAGAACTTAAAAGATTTAAAGAGAAGCAACTAAGAAAATGGTCTCCATAGAAAGACAACTTGTCAACATAATGAAAAGCAACTGAAAGATGCTGTGATGAATACTAGAAAATTAAATCATTCCTTTGGAGATTGCAATAGGCCGTGGTTCTGTCATGTTATTGTATCAGAAAAAGGTGATTAGCTTAAGCAAAAATTAGTGTGTTATTATCAAAACATGAGGAAATTAAGCTCCGAGCGTGACCTCTATTTCATGCAAAGGGAGAACAATTCCCATGGCCAATGAACTCTCTCGATACCAGAGAAAGGAAGTCATTGTCCAGGGAATCTAGATACACAAGAGAAACGGTGGAAGTAAATCCATTAGCCTGGAAATCTATATGTCTAAACCTGCAACAAAAATTCTTCTCCTATCCCAGGTATTACTAAAGCCCATAAGGAGTCCAAGGAGCTCCACGGTCACGATTATGTTCCAAACTCCTTAAGATACATACCAGACTTAACTAGATTTTAAGTTTATACATAGGATGTGAAAAATAAGCTGCTTTTTATAACACCCTTTCTCCTCTCGGACTTCCTCAACCTTATCTCTGTCTCATAACTGACTGTGGTTGCAAGCAAACCACAGATTTCACCACTCTCTGGTGGACACACGACAGATTTCAGCTCACAAGTTACATCTGCCTAAGTTGACAACAGTAACAGAAAACAAGTCTGAAATAAAAAAAAAAAATAGAAATTCAAGCATCAGCCTTTCACAGCAGTTTAGTCAGAGTAGCTTAAAATACCATAAACCACATCAGTGCATCTCTCCATTATGATAATCCCTGCAAATGGCCATGCAGAAACTGTCAGCTTTGCAGTAAGAGATGTTAGCCTTCAGTCCTCAAAGGCAAACCCCTACGGCTTCTTCTCTGGGTACCAACCCCTAAGCAGAACCTCTGAGACCAACAGAAGTAAGTATTTGACATCCAATCTTAGTAAAAGAACCTCGACTCGCTTGCAAATGGTTTATGTAGCATACAGCTTCTCTGAATTTTGTTGTTTACATTTAAAACATGGAAAAAGCACCAAACAAACAGAGGGAGAAGGAAAGCAGACTCACCTTTGCCTGCGGGCTGTGGGACTGCAAATCCAGGTAGTAGGAAAGGTACTCCAGTGGTAACACCAGCTGGCTTTAATTCGTTGACACCATAGGTTGTTAAGGAAGTTATCAAATTAACTAAGTCCTTCAAAGCATCCTTAGATTCAGCCTCTTTTGCCTGTTCTAATCTAAAGAAAATACAACAGATCAGGTTAGCAGCACTAGTTTATTTCAGCTGAAACCACATTAATAAGGCACCTCTTCCATTTTACTCTATTAACACAGAGAACAAACTTACTGCCCCGTTCCTGCAGTATTTTACAGTTTCTCTGTTCATACTTCATAGCATTAAGTCAGTCAAAAGTTATAGGATTTATGAGAGCATACATTTGTTTGTCATAGAAATTCACCTCATAAATCTTTCCTTGAACTCAAGTCTGCTGAAAAGCAGCACAGACATGAAAATTACTTTTAAAATCCTCTTACAAACATGAAGCTATTGGATAGGAGACTATCTAGACAAGTCTGTCATTAAATAAATCCATAATTAACTTGCTAGATTACATCTGCCACTCGGAGATTTAGTATTTTAGGCTAGTGAAACAGTATCTTGGTAGAAGCCTAACACTTCGAAGCACACAGTGAAACAACTTCCTCAGAACTGCAGACCTCTGAATCCAAGAGGTTGGAAGTGCTAACATCCCAGTCCAGTTTGCTGTTTCCCACCAGCAAACACCATCAGACCAAACCCTGAAAACTGGCTCCAAACCCTAGAACAATCTCATTTTCACCAGAAATTAAACCATGCTTAATTCCTGGCTAACTCTGTAGTCTCCAGAGATCTCAGGACAAAGCTGGGGCCCACAGTCTCCTAGTGGGGCATGCAATGCTAGCTGTGTTTTTCTTCTTGCTGAAAAGTGGTGGTGGGAGCCCTTAGAAGCAGCTTGTTCTGCAGCCCCCATCATCTTCTCTGTCAGATATGAGGCCAAACCTCCTTCAAGCAGCCATTACAAAGGCACTTAGCTCACCATTCTTCTGCTAATCCTCGCCCTGCACTTTCACATCCTTGGGGAGAAATTACATACTCGCCCCTTCGGGCCTCACAGACCTCCTGCAATTTCTTATTAAGTTGCCTTCTTCACCCATCTGCATTACCAGCTCCAAAGCTTCTCTGTGCAGCTTGACACTCAGTGGCCAGGTTTCATACCCCCAAGTGACAGTCATCTTCACTACAGTGCCACAGAGCTGAACACGACTGTCCGTAGGCTTGAGCCAAAACGTGTCCAGGGACATGACATCCTCACTGAGTGATGTCACAGGCTTCTCCAAGATACTTTTTTTTTAAACTTTGTTTTGATTTGAAGAGCAAATGAACTAAACTTTATATGAAACAGCAAGAGATATGGCCATCAAAACATCAGTCATGACTTGACTCATCTTCCACCTCCTCTACAATGCACAAACTGCTAACAAATAGAGCACAGGCTGGTGTATTTGTTACATTTGTGTTTATGTTTTATATATGTATGGATATGCTGACACCTCAGCCCAGGCATTTCTGCAAGAGTCTTAACAAGCTTTCTAGAGCCACCCTGGGAAGAAATGAGGACACTTTTAACCTTTACTGAAGTCCACTGAAGAAGCCAGGTGCTCTCCTCCTTCAGCCAGATGTGCAAACCTCTGAGTTTGAATGATGGGGCTTGGAATGAAGGCGTCAGTGAATATAACGCGCTCAAACCCACCATGTCTGCTAACGGGTGTTTTAGCTTTTGTGGCATCAAAGATAAATCACGAATAATTTTAACTGTGATTAAGAATCTCAAATGCCGTGTCTAGGTCTGGCAGCCATTTAAAACAACCAAACAAAATTCCCCAGAACATACTGTGGAGTAGAAAAATGAGCTCAAATATTTGGGTGCCAAAACTTAGCATCCTAGCACCCAAAACAAATGGCTCGAAGGAGGGAGATGCCAACATTAACACTTCTCCTTAATGGCCTTTACAGCACCGTTTCCAAGCATCTTTGACCCAAGCACGCTTTGTAAGGTGCACGCTCCGAGACATCATTTACAAATCCAAGACAGAAACTGGGCAAACACACACGGATTTCCAAGCCTGCTTCTTCAGAACTTCATGTCCAAACAAAGACTGACCACAGATTTTAGGCAAATAATGCGGCAGACGCTAATTTACTGACTGGGAAAGAAAAGAATGAAGTTTCTTTCATGGATAGAAATAAAATCAGGGATGGATTATACATCCATGTTTTGTTTGAGCAGGTGTTTTCATTACTGGATTTTGTGATACATTAGCAGTACCTTTAGTAAAAAAGAGGACTTTTTGTAAAAGACCACATCTACACACTGATTCCCTAGTACTGTGGGAGCACTCTGGTAGTGGAGCTCTGCACTCCTAAGAGGCATGTCTCCAATACTAACTGGCACACACCACACTTACGTACAGGAATTTTCTTTAGAATAGTATGGTAAAAGACAACAACACTCCAAGCAAACCCAAAACCCACTAGCTGCAGTCAAAAATTGTATTTTCTGTATTCTTAGTAGTTTTTAAGCATCTGCTTTCTTAGCAGATTCAGAAACATTTAGTAACAAACCAGGATGGAGGAATAAAAAGTTATAAGCAATGTGGTTTCATAAATGGAGAGAAACACAAATTCATCCTTTGGTCCAAATATCTTCATTTCACAATAACCTATAATGACTTCTTTGTTTCACAGTGCTCCGTCTGCATTCCTTCCAGCACTTTTGCATACCTGAGGAGGAGGTCACAGAGGAAGTTGTATCCTTGCCATATCCTAAAATCATCCAACAACGTCTGGGATACATCACTGGAGTCTTTGAGAAAACAAGAAAGTCCAGCAAACATCTCAACTATTTCTAGGGGAGAAAGGTCATCAGACTGCTGCATGTTCTGAACACACGTGGACAAACATTCCTTTTCTGAAAAGAATCGCAGTTAAGAAAATTAGGATTTTAATGACATCAATCACAGCAAGAAGCATAACTATTACAGGAACCCTGGCAATAAGGTAACTTAGTTAACGATCTCTTCTCACATAACATTTCATTTCTCATCTTCACATCTCATTTCACATAACAGAGCACTTGAAGATGAGTAGGATTCTCAAGTGGCTTTGGATTTGAACCCTAATCTCTTTTTGGCAACCCCTTCCTCCCTTTTGTAACCTTTACTCTTCTAAGGAAGGGACTGCATAGACCAAAACTGGGCTTTTACCTAAAATGTTGGACCAGGTAACTCAGCAGAAAAAGCCAAACACAGCAACAACAAGTTATACACACAACACAGAGTTATACAAAACACTGGTCTCAACTGTTACTGAAATTAGCTAAGACCCTACACGTAACCCTTTACACCATGTCCCCTTATGGCTACTATGGTTAGCACGTCTTTGGCTGGCACGTTTGCTTGCCTGATAAATCTCGCTCAGAGACAGCTTGTCTCACTCTGCATCTCTCTCTCACTCCACTGGTTCACTGGTCAGCTGCAAAAAGCTTTTTGAAGTTTCTAGTCAGATCTTAGGTTGCACTCCTCTTCTAAAGATACTCCTTCAACTACCCTCGATGTTAAGTACACAACGTGTGCGAGACAAGTGCAAAGCTTCCTAGCTAGACCAGTAACAAAACTTGCCAGAGATCAAATCACAGCATGCGACGGTGAAAGGATGCTCTCCGCATACAGGAAAGCATCTTAGCTTTTTTCTGAATGTGAGATGAGCCACTTGACAGATGCTGTTATCTCTTAAGTCAGGTTCGGTTCATGTATTTTTATCAACAGGGAAGAGAATGCCAACTGGTTTTCTTCTTAGGATTTGATTTCACTTTTTAAAGAAGCTAGACTATCTTTTGCTCTAACAGTCTCACTCCTTTGCAGATCAAGCCCCTAGAGAAGCAATAACCAAGTGACATGCTCAAAACTCAGTTATTTGTTGCACTTGGTAAGTTTTTCACATATACACACCTTCTACAACCCACCAGAAGGTGGTTAGAGATGCAGGCAAAATACTTATCACCTTTTAAGCCCTATCTATCTGTGAACACTTAACTGGTGACTATTCTGTGCTTCCAAGTGATACTGTACAGTCACATCTTTCTGACTGGAATTGGAAACATGCTGCCAGCACAAGAAAAAACACAGACTGAAATTCTCTGTGAAGGATGTGGGAGCAGGGTGAGGTATTTCATAAACTGCTGAAATGGTTTTGTGGAGCCTCGTAACTCCTTGCTTTGCAGGGTGTGAAGAAACTGCAGGTTTCTTTTTATTCCAGTAGGTGTACACTGCTAAAAGAAGGACGTTAGCTCACTTTGTCAGCCGTTCCAATTTTAAATCTACAAATGCTTTTATGTGATCCTCCAGTCTACAGGCCCTAAATATAATATTAGTAACATATTCTACCAAATCTACTTCAAATCCTACATACCTAACCACCTATGCAGTTTAAAATGAATGCAACACGAGTATTTTGTATGCAAAGCTGCTCCTAGGCAGCTAATCTCCTCTCCAACACTGGTTTCCAATCTCATTTTTCTCTTGCAAATTCTTTGTCGTGAACCAGCTTGGCAGCTGCCCTTGCTAAGCAGACAGTAACCAGTCCCTTGTAAAGGCACATGATGAATAAAGTACTAATATTAGCTACCAAAATCTGTAACCAGCTACAGAAATACCCCTGTACACCACAGTACATCCAAGCCTGAAACAGTCAGGATGGTATTTGTCTCAAAAAGGACAGGAGATAAACAGGAATGATTCTGGCTGCTTCAGGCCTTTGGGTAAGCCCGTGAGATCAGTTGATTTTGGCCTTCAGGATGCACAAAACCTGCAATCTGTCAGCTGTATGGCAAGGTGGGAAGACAAGGGCTTTGCAGAAGAAACACAGGCTGGCTGAACAGTCAGCTATCTAGTCAGCCAGGCAATTTTCCCCAGGGAAAACATAGGGGCTGCAAACCCATCCACCAGCCAGGCTCTTCCCAGCCCTGTCCCAACATCTCTGCACTTGGTTGTGACACAGGCTCTAGGACAAGTTATATGTAAAGCTTCTGAGGAGCACCAGCACTGACAGTCCTTTGTGCATAGGTGTGAGTCTCTGCCAAGCAAAGACAGGCTCCTGTCCCCAGGGACAATGTCCTTGGGAAGGGGACCCTGCAGGGAAATTGGGCCTGACCACAGAAGAGCAAACCAATTGGCTGACCCATCAACCAGCACTTGGGAGGTCTGCACTCGGATGTTTCCGTGCCCGTACACTGTGCTCCTTCCAGCACTTCCTAGAGCCTCTCTTACACAGGCTTTGTGGTTATCAGGGTACATCACCCCTGATGGCCTGGGATAATGGACAGCACATTGCAAAACAGTGGGGGTTGCAACAGTCTCACCCAGAGTCTTCCTGCAAAAGCAAGATGTCTGGGAGAAACAACCTTCTGCCAGCGTACCCAAATTAGCTCTCCCCAGTTTGCATAATGCACTGGTGTTTACCACAGGTCAGCAGCTTTCATGGGCTTCTAATAGCTCCAACTGCATCAGCAGAACACGTGGAGCTGGTTCGGCTTCCTCAGCCATCTCCGTGCTTTTCTCGCCAGGTAGAGAGGTACCCAGAGAAGCAGCTGGAAGCAGGGCACTGCTAGCTTGCCTCACACCTCTAAAAGGGGCCTAGAGAAGCCCCTGGAAGTGGCTGCTACTGCTAAATCACAGGACTGAAAACAACCAACTCCTGTTAAGAATTAATGCTCGCAGCAAAAAATGACAAATTTAAGCATCTTCCCAATGAGTATTTTTCAATGCAGGCAGTTACCAGAAATCTTTCCTTTTGGTCATCACAAGCTCTACTCCAAAACACGAGGGAAAAACTCTATCCTCCAATACTAAATTGAAATGAGGACAAGGCAGGCTCAACTACAAACACTTCTCTCACCACACAAGTGCTCTGAAACGTTACCTGGATGGAAATGTCCAACCAAAAAGCCTAGAAGTTTTCCTTGATTTATTATTTTTGTGTCTATTGCTTAAGAAAACTACGAAAGAACAGGAAAAAAAGCCAAAGAGTAAATAATGTTGAATCAAGACACGTACCATGAATGTACTTCACTACATTGACACTAAGGCCGTGACGCGATATGGTCATTAGTACTTCCCCTGCACTCTTCCTCCAAGGCAGATTGTAGGGAGGGCACCATGAGGTTATTGCACTGAACAGAAGCTGGAGATCATCTTTTTGAGCCAGTTCTTCCGCCGGGGACACAAAGCTGCACAATTTTACTAGGATCTGGAATAATGAGTCATTAAGCATCTCGCGTTATCACCATGATCACTGCTGGTTTTGCCTCGACATAGTAAAAGGCAAACCAACCTTCCATTTAGCATAGACACTGGAAAAGGCAACACGCTGTTTTCTCTCTTGGCCAAATGAAAATGGCCAAAAGAGCGCGACAGGAACCTGGACCTGGAGACCTAACTGGTACCTGGGCCAAAACCCTTGAAGACGGACAGAAGAGAGCTGAATGGTATCATGCTGGGGGACTCGAGTTGGTAACTTTTATTAACTCTGCTGACTTAAACACAGCAAAGCAATTGCTGAAAGATAGCTCACAGCACATCATGATTTCTGCTTTGGAAGGAAGTCTGTAGTACTAAGACAAAAATAATTAATTAGGAAGAGGTAAATGGGTATACTCTCTTATAGCGACTGTTACTGGGCAGACTCTGTGGCTAGTAATTGGGGGAATAAGGCCCATATTTATTTCTGTAACACAGGCACTGAAATAGCTCTCACGTGTTGTAATTACAAATCTTAATACTGCCTTCAAATCCTTGAGGGATGAGATTTCTGAAAGATCCCCCTGGTTTTGCTCTGCAAGATCTCCAAATGAAACTTCAGAAAGCAGGAGCAGGTCAGATGGAGTCCCTGGTCTCCTTGGGAAACCCAGGGGATAACTGTAATAGTAAATGCAAGCTGAATGGTTCCCATATTTAAATTATTTCCATAATTAAAGGGAAAATAGCACACATTAATTCACAGATCATTATCAATACTAAATAGACATTAGTAAACCCCATTAGAATGTCTACTATGGTTAGTATGTCTGCTACATCACTAATGGCCACAGATATCAAAGACCAGCACCAGTTAGACTGAAGCACAATGACAATCAACATGTTGCTCCTTTTAAGTAGCTGTGTGGAACTGTTGCATGTGTTTTTGCGGAGGAGATATTGGCCAAGGACAAAAACCAAAAGGGGAATGGAAATTTAACCTCAGCTGTGCTTGCAGGAAAATCTGACTTACTCCGAGCCATCAGTTTGTGAAGAAACAAAGCAGAACAAAATGTGGTTCAAGTGAAAAGTTTCTGGACTTTTCTCACATGAAGCTTTTCCATTTCTCTTGCAAAACCCATGACCTATTTCTTACCTGTACAAAGACTTTCTGTAGCAGCGCTCTGCGCTCTGCGAGAGGTAGTTCATTCTGTGCTCCTCCAACTACCTCAGGCACATGTGGAAGGTCAAAAAACAGATATAGACACTTAACAAGCGTGGAAGGCACTGACATTGTAGTCATGCAGTCCACAGTTTTCTGGGGAAAAAGAAAACAGAAAAAAAAAAAAGAAAAAACACCACAGTTCAGCATATCACTATATGCAAAAAGTCACACCCCGCTAATTCAGTTGACTCAGATGCTGGGTTTTCTTTCTCACACCCTGCTAATTCAGTTGACTCAAATGCTGGGTTTTCTTTCTCACACCTTTGGCGAGGTGTCCATTGGCAGTACAGATTCACCACCTATTCCTCAACGCCTGCCTAAACAGTAACCTTAAAAATAGGATCATCAGTTATCTGCATGACAACAGCACCTAAAAGCCATAGGACAGAGCAGTCACTGCACAGGACAGAAACTAAAACTGACAGTCTCTGCCAACTGAAGCTTACAAGTTAATTACAAGACCTTTAGCCAACTCTCATTAGCTATCTGTTCTTTGTAGCAGTTCAAATCAGAGCGGAAGGAGGACGATTCAAGTTTATGCTCTCACTTGGCCAGAAGGTGTAAGTAGGAAAACATGAAAACATCAGTCAGAAGAACAGACAGATTGGGGTGGAAGCTGGTGACATACTAAACACGGATGAGATGATGTGCTGAATTATAAAGGCAATGAAAGCAGAAGGAGCAAACCACACAACTGCCCAGTACACAGCCAGAGCTCGGCTCTCTGATGGAGGGCAGCACCAAAACCAGAAGCAGTAAAGACTCATGATACCACCAGCTCATCACTGCTGCTGGCTTTGCTCTTCACAATTGCTGTTGCCCTCCTTGAATGGGGAGCCCAAGTTCAAAATCCAAGTGATTTCAGTGCTGTAGGTGACATGCACCTCGTTGGGCACTAAGCAGTGGCACGAAAGAGATGCCTTTGGGGAACAATAGAAGTTGTGTCCATAATTCCAATGAACATTATGGATTAAAGCTCCAAAACCATGATTCTTTTTAGGCAACCGAAACCATAAGGAGAGAAAGCAGAAGTTCAGTGGCAGTGTAACAGAAAAGGGACCTCAAGATAGAAAGCAGAACACAGTCACAATATCTTTTAGCGTGTGCTCGTGCAGTCATTGGTTTACTCTTTTGTGTCTCCCACCAAACCATTCAGTTGTAGCCTTTGCTGTTGAAGACTAACCTGTCCTGATGACGCTAGTAAATTGATTGTGGTGAGCAGCATCCAACCTCTACTTGCTTCTTCACTTTGATTGACCTCCAGAAACTGGACTATGGCACGACTTGCAGCCTCTGTAGGGGGAGCAGGTAAAAAACAAGGCAGTAAGAATTCTGTCTGCAGAAGGGAACACATCCTCTTGGCAGCCCCAGGCGCTAAGCCTGAATTCACCTCTGCAGCACCACTTGAAAAAAGAACCAGGCTTGAGCCTACACTCTCCAGACACACACTCCAGTCTTCCACACACACTTGGCTTTGACGCTACAAGCAAGGTTGCAAAAAGTATGTTTTTAGGTCATGCATCATCCTTTAAACCAGCAGAAAAATGTCAGTAACATGCAGCAACTTCTGTTTAAGTGTTCTGGCTTTATCACATTCAACATCTCTTTTCCAGAGACGTGAAGTCAGAACTGTTTAGTGGTCTCAGTGGGAAAAGCTGATACTCAATTTCTCAATTATAATTAAAAAAAAAAAGGCACTGCGCTGAAAAAATCAGTACAAAGGATTACGGGAAAGAGGGAAGAAGAGGTTCAGGAAGACAAAAGGAATAAAGAACAGTAATAAAAGGTAAAAATACAACTAAGATCAGCAATTACCACATCTCCATCCTACACTTTTGGGAAAATGAAAACATTAAGAACAACTTATGGCTAATTCTTACGATCCGGGGGACCACTTCTGGCATCAGATGCTACTCCATATCCATCAGAGCCGAAAGATAAATATTCAGCCTAGTAAACAAGTTATCAGCCTCAATAAATAAATGAACAGAAAATGCAATCCTCTTTCACTGCTGTCTGAATACACATAAGAAATCTATAATGCCAGTCCTGATGAGCGCCCATTAGCCTTAAGGGAAATCTAAAACCATTTTTCATTAATAACTGAGTATCAATCATCTTCAGTGCTTTTAGTGTCGACTAGGACAGACAAGGAAGGTACATAATATTGGTTAAAAAAAGGAATTGCAAAGGAATTACTAACAGAGGAAAAATAAAGCATCAGCTGAGGAAAAATGCAGTTTTAGTCTTGATTTGGTTGCTTCATGTGCTGTCAAGATTCCCCAGCACATACCTGTGAAGGAGTCTGTTCTAAAGTAAACACATTTTACATGGCAAAGTACTTATCAAACTTCTAGCACCGACTACACCCAAAAGATCATTTTCTGGAGCACCAGACTGTAAGAGGCACTGGACTAGTAAACCTATGAAGCAGGTGACCCTAGAAGATGCCTCCAGTTGTTTGCTTTGCATTCCTAACATTAACTTTTCCCAAGAGAGACCACCACTGTGCAGAGCCAGAGCTGTCAGCCACTAGTGAATCAACAGACCAAAAAAATCAAGGTGTAAAGAAGCACTTCATCTACCAGCACACCTCCTGTTAATAGAAGTGACTACCAACCCTCTGCGCCCACTTGCACTCCCAACATAATACAGGGAGAAGGAGTTGAGCTGAGGGCCACCAAGGTGCTTCAGGGCTGGAACATGAAACCTGCGAGAAGCAGCTGAGGAAGCAGGGTTCAGCCAGGAGATGGGACGGCCTCAGGGTCACCGATCAGCAGCCTCAGTGCCCACAGTCCAGGGAGCTACTGAGAAATCAGAGCCAGGCTCCTCGCAGCACTGCATGGCTGGAAGGTGAGACAACAGGCTTCAGTAAAGAGGGTCACACTGCACAGGGGAGATTTCCCCCCGCTCTAAGGACAAAGATGCACTGAAACAAGCCCCAGAGAGACTGTGATCTCTCCAGCCTTGGAGATTTTCAAGACACAACAGGATTGAGCCCTGCACAGCCTGGTTCCATCTCACTGTTGGTTTGGCTGTGAGCAGGAGGTCAGACAAGAGACCTCTCATTATTCTTCAATTCTCTCTCACAAAGGTCTAGTTGGTGTCTCACTCTGGGGAATTTCACTTCACCCATGCTGGTGTCAGTTCCCTTCCAATGCAAAGAGAATTTTTCCCTAAAGCCCAGAAGCCCTTTTATAGTCATAATCCTAGAAAAAAAAAGATCAAGACAGATTTAAGGTAAAGATCTGTATTTGGCTCCTTTGTGCAATGGCTATTTTCCCATGGTTTTGTTTTGCAGCATTATTCTCATAACAGGTTTTTGTCCAGACCGCCGTCTTTTCCAACTCTGGCGCTGAAGTCAGGAGAGGCACCACCAAATCCTTGCATGAGACTGACCGAGATAAGATAGAGCTTGAAATACCAAGGTGAACAGTAAAGCCATTTTTAAAACACAAACATTAACGTGCAGCAACCTCCCAGCACGCCGAACTTAGGCACCTGCTCAGCACTTTGCCTTCCAAAAGCATCGGTTCAAAACGTTGGCCGGATGGTTGGATGTACGAGCAGACCAACTTCGAAAGCACAGGGGCCAGGACACAGCCATAGCTCCTCCACTAGAGGCAAAAGCCCCAAAGCCACTTCCCTAAATTGTGAGTGTCGAGTGGGTCTAAAGCACGCGCTGCTTCTACAACGACAGTGCCCCACCAGCCCAGCGTGACGTGGGACTTAGGCCCATTCTCTTTCTATCTGACTGCAGACAGAGCAGGGCAAGCAGTCCCCGATTCTACGAGTCTCCGACTGTAAGCAGGTACAACTGGTACCAAACTGGGTGTGCACAGCCTCTTTTGGCCATGGTCTCCAAAAGCCACCCGTGGAGCAGGGGCTGTTCTAGCCCCTGAGACTCAGGGGTTAAGTATATGCTTATGAACAAGTTGTCATGCTGCTGGCATCCCAAATGGCACAGCAGTTGAATACTATAAATAGCAGCTTCAAAACTGTCAGTCTTAATTAAGCACTACCTAAAACACAAGACAGCATTTTAAGTGCAGGAAGAAGTTTTCTTGTCATATGCTTTGAGCAAATTTGATAGCGCTATCATTTAAGATTAATTTCTATCATCAACAGTAGTCTGAATTTATTTTGTGTACCCTTCCCTGGTTTTGAAGGGCTCAAGTCTTCTCTTTAATATAAACATCCTCTCTGTGCCCCATCCAGACATCCCTAGCCCTGCAACTGGTGCAGAACAAATGACTACATCTATGACTGGGATGCGTTAGCTAGTGGCAATGGTAAAAGAGGGAAGAGAAAAAGTGGAAAATAATATGCAAGCATCCATAGTGACAACTGTGCAAGGATGTCTGTACGAGCAGGACTGTGTGGTTAATACACAGCAGTCAGATCGTTCAGCATGGGTTCAGTCCATACGTGCTAGAGGCTTGGTAGAATGAAATCCCAGAATTCGTTTCATACATAAGAGATGACAGAAGTGCTTTGAATCCTGGACTTCAGAAAGGCAGCAGATGGAAAGTAATGGGATTAAACCCATTCAGATTGCTAGCAAAAAGCAGCGCTGCATTACAATCAACGTTACTGCCTCCAGCAGTAGCACGAAGGGCAAATTCGGTACATGAAGCTTTTAGTTAGATAGCCCAGTACTGTAAACAGCACGGAACAGACTCTTGTATAGCTTATTTTTAACCTAGAGTGAAAAATCAGCGGGGAGCAAGCTGAAGTCAGGGACCCCTTCCCTAATGAAGCCTTCAAGAAGTCTCTTCTACTACTCACGGGGAACACCCAGAAGCACAGCCAGGGATCTAAAGTTAAGGGATAAGAATTGTTCCAACTGCCAAGATCATAACAGAGAGGTATCAACCCAAACAAAAATGGGATGGCAAAAAGTCTTCCTTCAATCATCAGGAGCCATGCAGCGCTGTCATCACAAGCCCCAGATATGAAGTGGCTGATACATTTGCAGCGTGCAGAAATGGAGAGCTGCTCATCCAAAGATAACTTGGTGTGCCAGCATTTAGCCTCACTAACCCAGCTGATAAAAGAACGGGCTTTCTAGGATCTCTTTGTTTCGTTACACTTGCCTTGCGTAGGATCTGGTAAAGAGCATCGAATTAAATGGAAAGGTAACCAAAAGTGACAAGATCTAGAAGCTGTTGATCAGAACTGACTCCTGGGGAGTAGCAGATAGGACACTGCTTCCCTTTCAGAGCTATTTCAGGGAGTTCAAACCAGAATCCCCTTGTAAAGCAAAGTCACAGAACAGAAAGAATATGTATATATAATGAAACCAGAAAGACACATGCAGTCATCACAGCACGTGAGATCATTTCCAACACAGTCCCTTGTCAGCAGAAATTAACACACAAAAAACCACCCCACTAAGAGCAGCCCCTAAGTCCACTTATTTTAGCAAGAAAGATCCTTGTCAGAGAAGCAGACAATACAAATAACACTATCAGGAAAACTTCAGATGTCATTATGGGAGGAGCCCCAAAAGCTCCTCTGTAGGAGATAAGAAGGTTCTTTTAACTGCCATCAGCAACATACCCAAAATGCACTTAGATGAATAACACCCTTGTGTATTTAAGACAAAATAAAATTAGTCCTGCTGATGTGACAGAGGTAAACTGCAATCAAAATGACCAATAAAAGCAGAGTTTGCAGAGCAATGGAATTTGGAAAAGAAGAAAGGCAGGCGTTGTCAGAGGCCAAATACCGGCTGCTGATGTAGTTTTCTGTAATGGTTAAACATGAGGATGATGATGAATGCTTATTGGTTTGGTCTCCCAGAGTGGTCTGAAGACAAAATAATGATAGTCTTTCAGCAGATCTCGTAGGAAAAATGCCTAAAGAATTGAAAAGCATTTTCAGTTTGAGTAAATCAGTGAAATGAAGAGGAAGAGAAAGAAAGGGGGAGAAAAATACCACATAGGGGCCCCCGCAATAAATCAACAAACAAATGTCTAAACAAGCACACACAAACCAAACCAACACCACCACCAAACAAACAACAACAAAACCAAACAAGCACAAAACAAAACCAAACCAAACCCCAATAGTCAGAGGGTATAAAGAGTAACTGGCAATGTTGTTTGTGGAGGTAATAGGGATTAGCTAAACAGTTTAGAGGGATGGTAAAAATAAATAAATATAGCAATAAATAGTAAATACCGAGACAAATACACACAGGGAATGGTGCAAGCATGAGATAAGATGTTGACTGAAATCAGTGAAGCAAGCCACAAGGAAATTGAATGTAAAAGGTGCATGAACCAGTGATGTCCACAGACTAGCGCACGCAAAATCAAAATTAGAAAAATCCCAAACTTTTGAAATCCACCTGGAAGCGAGGTTAAAATGTTCCAGCCCTGTGATGAACTGTTTTGCTTTCTCCTTTTCTAACCTTCTAGCACAGGTATCACGGACTGTGCCCACAACCACTGCTTCATATTGTGACGGGGGAAGGAGCTCCCAGGGTTGCCCATTACTGAACCACAGCCATTCTGAACCTCCCTGGATATCAAGTGTTTATCTATCCCAAGGCATTAAATGATGGAGCTGTCAGGATGTCAGCTGGTGTGCTGGAGATGCAAACACAGGGCTGAGGTAGAAACAGTTTTTAGCCAACATGGAATAAGCACTACAAGGTTCCAAATCACAGGCTTGCACACCCTCAACTGCTGGAACACGACAAGCGATTAAGAGCCCTTGGTTACACCAGGTTCACTGTTTTGTCCATGGAGGACAACTCTGTGTGCTTACCTTTAGGTTTGGGGGGGTGAAACTGTTCAGTACTTGGGATTTCTCATGGACAAGGGGCAGTAGCAGAGGGATCAGCTGAACTGACCTTCCCTGCTGTATTCTCCTCTTTGCACCAGGGCTACATTACAGTGCTGAGCCCAACGCTCCAGGAGGTACCCTTGAAATAGTTGCAAAATCACAGAACCACCAATTGCATCCAGGGTATATCTTTTGAAAAATACATGCAATAAGAGTGTTGCCTCCCCTCTAGCATCAGTGGCCAAAGTAGCCATTAGTAGCCACATTCATTCTACCAAGATTCCAGCTGTCCCTGTCCCTTTTTTAAGCAGTCTACCTTTTTTTTTTTTTAGCTCTGAGCCAGATGCACTTGCTCCCCAAAAAGGTTGATTTCAGAACTGGCACTATGCTAGAAATAGATGTTTGAATATATAATTTAGCACAGTAGTATCACAGTTATCATGGGGGGTTTTGTGTGTGTGGTTTTTGTTGGGGCTTTTTGCTGTGTGGTTTGTTTGTTTTAATCAATTCCGACAAAAAATTGGATTTATTTGTGGAAAATCTGAGTGCTAAAAATCAAGTACATAGAGATAGCTCAACCATGACCCCACCATCTTCTAAAACAGACTAGACACCCCTAGGCAAGGGAAAGCCTGCACTAATCCTCATAGATACGGTTATTGCTGTCGCCTGCAAATTTTTATCACTGTTGTACAGCAAAGACTGAAACATACAAGATAATTTAACTCAATTTTAACCTTGAAGTAAGAAAAACAAAGCTGTTACACATATACCAGAGAAATAAGAGAGATGGAGGGGGAAAAAAACCCCAGAAACAAAAGCCCCAAATCAAAACAAACAATAAAAACCCAAACCCACCGCACCGATAAGTAAGATTTAATCACACCACATTCCCAGCTGTAAAATGCTGCCATTATATTTCTGTCTTTCCAGATAGAAAGTGAGTTCCTGTCAAATTTCTTCACTTTAACTACCTGAAGATGACTTTCGATACCGTTTGTATGAAAGCTTGTCGCTAACACAAGCTCAGCAATTTTGTTGACTTAAAACAGAGCGCTTGACGCCATCAGGAATTTGCACTTGAATATTATCAAAGGCATTGCCTGTGTATCATTGTCACTGAAGTTCTTCCACTCAAAAACATGCTAATAATTACCCATTCATAGCTATGCATCTTTTTGTTTGGTACACAAAAGGAGCATAAGTACAAACACCTAAAAAAATGCAAGGGCCTTCACAATCCATAGACACAATATTGTGTCTCTAATGTAAAGCGTGTTCTACAAGGCCAAGAATTTCTTTTTCTTCTTTTGGTACCAGAGGCAATGTGTATTGAGATCTACACAATTAAACACGGACCTCTGCAAGCGATGGAGAGCAAACTGCAACTCCCTGGTCTAGCCAAGAGTCAAAACACAACTGCAGAACATGGACCTATTCACGTGAGGTCTGGAAAGGGTTGAGCGACTCAAGTAATGAAAATCTTGGTAGCAGAGAAATTTGACTGCTTTCTCTTAATAAAAACATTGGTACTCATTACATTAAAGCTTAGAAAAGAAGCAAACTGTCTTCTAAGTCATCGTGGATAAGTTTCCAAGTGGGGTGAGGAAAGGAAACCCCCTGAAACCACCAACAACAAAATCCACCCTCTTCCACCTCTGACTTCGGAGGTTTCAAGGATGACCACTGGATAATCCTGGAGCGACAAGCAGAGATATGGCTTAAGTAATAAACACACTAAAGTGGCCATTCTTAGCAGAATCCAACTGACTCCAGGCATAACAGATGTTCTCCAGAAAAAAAGGTCAAATGAACACCACCATTCTGCCAGCACGGCTGTCGGACGCTTGTTTTCCCTAAATACCCAAAGAAAAAGTCATTTTGCGCCTGTTTACCCAGAGAGAACAGGTTTTGTCTACGATATCTGTTTAGCCATCTGGAATGTTTCACTGTTAGTTACTCTACTTAAAATGGAAAGAAATTGTAATTGGCACGGTTTGCGACTCCTGACTTCATGCGTAATAATTTGCATGGCCTTTTCCAGCCCGCTATTTCCTTATTTACCACCAAATCCAAACTGAGAAGCCAGCACAGATCTTCAAATTATCTAGTAGACAAAAAAATCTGATACTTCTTGGAAGCGTTCCTCTTCAGAAGAAGAAATCAAAGAGGAAAGCTAATGAAACACGCCGCCTCGGTGCACTGACCTCAGTTACTCAGCTCTCAATACGTGCTCAGGTTCTGTCAAAGCCAGAGTTCAGCAGAACCTGACCTCACCCTGCCATTTAATAAAGAGCACAAGAGGAGTCTGCTGACATTTTTCCAGGGCTGTTGGTGTTGGTCTTAATGTAGGATTCACTGTATTTCCACATCTTATTAGCTTCCAGCCCACCAGCTAATTCAAAATGCCATGTTTTTGGAATGTTAATAATCCAAGGAATAAACCACAACATGAACGGGCACATCGGGCAAAATACAGCGGCCGTCCAAAGGCAGGTTCTTGGTTTCCTTCTGCTAGGAGGTGATGCAACTTAGCTCCCTCATAGAATCATGTAGGCTGGAAAAGACCCTCAAGGTCATGAGTCCAACCATTAACCCCACTCTGCCACGTCCACCACTCAGCCATATCGCCCAGCACCACATCTAAACGTCTTTTAAACACATCCAGGGATGGTGAACCAGCCACCTCCCTGGGCAACCTGTTCCAATGTCATGTTCTACTCCTCTCTCTTTGATGTGTTGCCAAGTTTGTGGAATTAAGCTTTCTCCATAGCCCAGGAGGGAAAACTCTAGTCACCTCCTCCCCTCTCTCAGCCCAAAACCAGAAGACAACACATTTTTCTCTGGGAAGACTTCACCTTCTGAGCCTGCGTGATTCCTCATAGAGGATGGCAGCTCAGAGTATTCTGACTGATCTGAGATTCACGATGCACATCTCAAAGCCCAAACTGATGCCCCCAAGCAATCAATACCTGTGGACTTATTCGATGCTCTCCGTCGAATTTCAGTCACCATCAATCGTGACACTTGAGTAGTAAACTGCAGGAGGTCAGAAAATTTTTCTGTCATTGTACTTGGAGGAGCATTTCCGAACACCTAAAAAAGAGCAAAATAGATGCATCAGAAAGTCATTCAGTTTACAAAGATCACTACAAACAACCACCTTCCTTTGCAGGAAAGGAGCATTACTATGGAGATGACAAGCTTTTGTTTTCCTCCTGCAGTATCCACCACTGTAGCGGTTTTCACACTGCGTGCTCTAAAATACACTCATAGTTGTAATGAAGTCATCACTCAGGGAAGCAAGATCTGATGAATGAAGGGGGGAGAAAAGTAATTAGGAGTCTGGGGGCTCTGTGGGGTTTTCATCTTGCAAGAGAAGACTGAGATTGCACATAATGAGGTAAAGACCTGTTATGTGGGTCCATGGCAGAGCAATAAAAGCAACTCCTCCCCTATCTGCTGGATCTGAGCATTCCACAAGGGAAAACTGCATGTACAGAATGATGTGTGTGTGGAAAACCTTCTAGGTAACAGAACTGCCCTGGAAGTCTTTCCTCGATAAACTGACGATACCAGGAAGCCACCCATGTCACTGGCATCCCACGGCCCTCCTCTCCTCTCCTGACATCCTCCTGAACGTAACAGCAGGAGTTACTAGGGAATTTTTGTATATAAATTGCCACTGAATTCCAGTACCATATTCTTTATTAATCATAAAGCATTAATTTTGTTACTAATCTTCTGAGTCACACTGAACAGGGAGGCGTGGGTTAATAACCCTGTGCCATTGCACTCAGCTACAGAACGCAGTATTATCTCCAAACGGATTAGCCAGTTGAATGAAAAGTAAATTATCTCAACAAGACTGCACACAAAAAGGAGTCTCCATTCACAGTTCTGATGTAAACCTTGCATGAAAAAAAAAAAACATAGTAAAACCACAATACCCACTATCAAACAAGGCACCCAGTCTGAATTCCAGTATGGTCACTGGTGTCAGGGCTGAAACTGTAGCAGAGTAGCTTGCTAAACACCTGAATGGTTTCAATACTTCTCCACTCTTTTACATCTTTCTCCCTCGTGGAAAGAGTGTCACCAGTGAGCCAGGAAGAATAAAAGAATAGTCTTTTTCTAAGAAAAGTGTAGTTCATATTTGCCTCTCAGAAGGAGGATGTGATCTACAGCAGTACAATTGATTTGGACTCAACAGCTGCTTCAGACTGGGCTCCTTTCCCTGGGTGACCCAGTTCCACTGTTACAGCCGAGCTGCTGACTGACTTGATTGAGGTCACTCGTAAGTCCAGTGCTAGCCGGTGAAATCCACAACATTACGGCCGACAGGGATGGGAGATAGCTGCAATACCAACTTACCGTGGAACACTGAGCTACTGAAGAAAACACGAAAGGCAGAAGACAGCGTAACCTTTGCCTAAGTTTGATTTCTTAGTCCCCTCAATATCAGTTGGTCTGGCACACTACAGAACAGCCCAAAATATTTTTCCTGCCTACTCGCATCGCAAAGTCCCTGTGAAACGGAGCCAGAAATACAACGTTGAAATGGAGCACTCAGTTTCTGCACAATAAAAATATTTTTCACCAAAAATGTAAGCCTCTCTCATACAGGAAATTTCAACCACCATCATCAATAAAGCAAGCAACCAGCAGCCCAGGCAGGAGAAGCAGATGACTGCTTTCAGCAGACCAAGAAAAACACTCCTCGTTTGGATTGTAGAGTGTGTAACATTCCCAGTACAAGCCATCCAAATTCCCTTAAGCATTTCACAAAGCCTCCTTTTGCAGTTGTCCACATCAGCTCCCAGTTCATCTGAGAGCCTCTAACTTCCACGAGGCTGTAAGAACAGAAGAAGATCTCGAGGCTTGTGTGTTCACGAGGATAAGCTAAGCAAGATTACCTAGACTAGAACAAGCACTGGCAGGGCATCCTGCCATCATTAACTGTTGACAGCTTTTTCACTTATATCGAGGAAAGAGGAAAAGTAACAGTCCTGTTACCTGTCCTGAGCTGGCAGCAGATTTCAGGAAATGCAGGAAGGTCAAAGTTACAGTAAAAGGTTGCCTGAGGTGAACTGGTTGATAACTGGTTGCCCCATAACCAAGTCTGCCCTATGCAGAACAAGCCCCTGCATTAGATATCGATATACTCTTTGACTAAAGATGGTACTACAAACCAAGAATAGGATATGAAACATTTTAGCAGTAGATCACCTTTTTAATAAGCAAAAGCAAAGCCCTTTCAGGAAAATGTAAACAATGTACCACTTACTGAAAATCGGCCTCTTCATCATTCCATCCACTTTTTCCCGTACTGCGAAAGCATTAACTACCCGCCTTGGGAGAGCAATGCTCTGTGAATGCCCCCAACTCTGAAAGGAGCCTTTGAGTCCTCTTCCACAAGGCCAATCTTTTGTTAATTATGCACCAATTAGCTTTTCATTACTATGCCATGTATCATTTCATAAGCCTCCCTGAACAATGAGAAACAGAAATGGTCTGTAAACCCATTCATTACCAGAACTCGCAAGATGGCTTAAGCTACGGCATGCTTGAGACATGCTCTGTCTATATACCACAGCCCCTCTGGAATTTCTGAGCAATAATCCTCGAAGGATCAAGAAGAAAATGGAACTGCATTTCACACAGAACTTCAGATAGCTCCAAAGGGGGGAAGGGGGGAAGAAGAGAGTGGGGGAAAAAAGAGGAAAAGAAGGGAGGGGGGCAGAAAGGAAAAGAGAAGACCTAACACAACCCCCCCCAGAAGTCATCCATGGTTAAGCAAGAAACCCTGGAAAGATCTCCTGGATACCCTGTTTATTTATCTGGCTGCCCACTGTTGGCCACTTGGATGCCCATGGGAAGCACTTACCTTCCTCACTCTACAGCTCTGCAAGCAGGAGGAAATAAAAAAAAGCTCCCAATTCCAACAGCTCACTGCTCCATCCAAGAGACATTCTAAACTAGATGTGTACTTTGGTGTGGTACCAAAGCCTTGGTCTGAACTCCACTATTTATTTGGAGTTTTCTCCTCCTAACACAGCCATCCCAAACTGGTCTCAGAAAATGCTCCTGTGGTACAGCACTATGGAGTTGGCTTAAGGCAGTAACACAAGAAGTACTAAATCCTACATAAACAAGCTCAGCAGAATGCAGGTAACCATAGAAAGTAACTAATGGATTCAGAATGTGAACATTAATCAAGTGATTAACAAATAACATTCGCATCTAAGGTCTATCTTTGAGAAATAAGACATCATTTCTTAAAGGGAACTTCTAGCAGTGTTTTAGTGTTGCT
>JANHFX010003056.1:48709-62970 GCA_027560015.1 Chloroceryle amazona
AAGCTAGCAGGAGTCTCTGTACCACTCCAGAAGACACAAAACTAGGGAAGCCACTGGATGCCAGAGCAGACTCTCTATGTAAGTCTCAGAAGGCAGCAGTGGCATTAACCAGGGACCTAAAAAGGTAAACTATAGAAATAGAAATAAAGAGATGACATCACAACTGCTCAGCCTCTTGAACACAGGAAGACAAAATGCATTTATTTGTCAGGTGAGGAAAAAAAATCCCCCTGTAATAGGGACAGATGAGACCTGACCAACCAAGAGAAATGAGTTTTGTTTGTGCTACATGAACACAAATGCTAACTGTTACCAAGGACTGCAAAAAAAAAAAAGAGGTGAAAGAGCACAAACAATACCTGCTTCCCTCAGTGCCCCAGACTGATTCAGGTTTTACAGAGGCTGGAAACTGAAGTGACAACATCTTGCCTGTATTTGTGGCAAGGAGGACAACTTCAAGGAGGTCACAGATTAAAACCAGCCAGAGTTTGAGGACAGTGATGTTAAAACCAAACAAGGAAACTAAAGGAAAAGAGACAACCATGGGTAAGATCCAAAAGCAAACAAAGAATAGCACATGCCTTCAGCATCAACTTCATCTTGGTAAAGAAAGGAAGAGTCTCTAAGAATTAGAGAAGGGGAAAGAGCCCATCCACAAAATTAGATGGACTCTGTAAAGAACAGAAAAGCGACATGGGGAAATTGGGAAGGATAAACAAGGGAAAAACTGGGGTCTAGGAGAAAAGAGTAGCCAAAATGCATTCATACAGATGGAAACTGCAGAACCCATCCTTTCAAGAAATCCAAACGATACCTAAGACTAGATAGGCAAGAGCTGATTTTGATGGAGTAAGAAGGAAACCTGGGGCAACGTTTTACAGAATGCTTCAACACCCGAGCTGCATGAAGGACAGTGAGAGAGAACAAAGGGTGCAGAGACATGAGGCAACTACAGTCAGGCTTCAAGAGGGTCGAGCAGAGGGACCGAGAATTAGGACAAAGCCAGCAAGCAGTGAAAAGGAGGGGATGAAAAAAAAAGTGTAGTAAAAGAAAAGGGAGAAATAGAGAATTTTCATCTCTAAAGTTTAAGCAACGTCCAAGGAAAGACTGCTGTACATAAACAGGCCGTGCATTGCTGCAGTAGTTTTTCTCAAGCACACTTCTATCGCCACTTGTGATTTCCATCACTAAGACACTGCCACAAGTAGCTACCACAAAGGCCAGCAAAAAATTTCCTCTCCAACTGCAGATTGCAATGAAATGCTGAAGCAGCTTTAGTCCCTTTTTCAGAAGCATCAGCCACGAGTAACCACCAGAGGGAGATTTCTAAGCAAAGCTGCATCAAAATAACCTTCACAGGCTCAAACCAAGATTAAGATTCCATTCTGCTAATTTGTAAAAACAAATTAAGGAAGTCCATAACTAAAGGGCATACAATCCAAGCAGATAAATTAAAGAGCAAGCAGATGAACTGAGCTTACTTCTCTCAAACCCACACAACAGGTTACCAGTAGAACTAGGAATGAGACCTAGGGCAATGGAACAACATTAAGGGGATCTATCCTCTAAAGCGTGCCACTAGTAGACTGAAAATCCTATTAACACTATACTTTGTTGAGGGCTCTTTATTGTAAGCAGTTCTCTGTCTAACACCATCACAAGCTGTACTTTAGAGAAAAAATCCACCTAAAAAATAGAACATTCAGTTGATTTTCCTATCGAGCTTTTACATTTTAGTTCAGGGATGACTGCAGTTCTCCACAGCAGCCTGATACAAGCACAGATCCATCACCCCAGATGACCTTCAGAAGCAAGGATTCGGGTGCAGAAGGAAAAAAAAAGCAGAAAGCTATATCTGTACCTACTGCTCTTTCAAGACCCAAAACCTACCATCCAAGTTATTATTCCCAGTGACTGACAGAAGCCACCAGGAGGATTTAGTTCCTATTAATTCCAGTGAGAGCTGTCACACTCCTCCCTCCAAACAAGGAGCAAAAGGGAGCAGTGAAATAGAAACGGCACCGTACAAGTAGCTCTTACATCTTCCCTACAAACTGCTTGTCAAAGTAAACCCATGTCCCAGAAGAGGCGTTCAGACTCCAGACACAGAAAAAGGACTACAAGGGTGATGAGAATACACAGAACTTATCACAAGGGGAGATCAAAATTGTTCAACTCGCGTAGCCCAGCAAAAGCGAGTCTGACAGGAGATGCTATGATTGTTATCTCTAAGGATGCATCAGTACGATAAATGTGAAGATGGGAGAAGAGTTATTCAGAGTAAAGGACAATGCTGTCACACAAAGACACGGGTACAACCCAGCTGCGAGTAAGCTTGGGCTGGAAATGAGGTGACTCTGTAATAAGAGCAAGCTCTGCAGAAAGGCTCTGTGACAGTCTACACGCAACCAGGGGTTGCACTGCCAAAGAAGCAATAACAGAAGGAAACCTCCAACTGCAGATTTATCCAGTAGCAACACTTTGCAAGGAGAAGGGGAAAACGGAAGGGATACCAAGGGGAGAAAAGTTTCTGTTGCGCTAGAGCCAAAGGTCTTGGGAATACAAAACACGAGCAGACAACTCGGATAAAGAAAACACCTCTTGGCAGATTCTCTAGCTTACCCTGTTAAACACTGGCAACATCATGTAAAGTTTCTCTTCTTGTTCTTTCTGGGTCATGTGCCGTGGAGGATGACAGAGCTCCGTGAAGAGGCGCCGCAGATGCATCAAACCCAGCGCATTATCCTGGGGGCTGCACTCCTCCTGCCGCGGCCGGCCCATGATCCTCTTCACCATATTCATCTTGACTGGCTTCTGGAAGCTCCCTTGTATCCTGTTCAGAAAGGAAAACGCACTTCCTGAGTACAACAGATTGAGACATTATTCCCTCAAAGCCTTGAAATATATAGCACCTCTCAGAGAAAGTGCCATACTGCAGTTAAGTGTGTTAGCTAATTTTATATGCTAGGCGGCGATTGGTACGTGCCTGCAAGATTTAAAGCCAACATCTTGAAACAGGGCAACACTCGATACTCTTCAGCACAAAGCACAACTGACCAGGCTTTGAACACCACAAAACTCTTTGGTGCTTTTGGTATCGACAGCATTTACAACCCCATTATCTACGTATCCCAAGGTATTCTCAGAATAACTCCAGACTAAAATCACTACCGGTTGCACACTTTAAAATCTAATCAGACAAGACCTTCAAACTCTCTCGGACGCTTGTTTTAGAATCAGAGAATGGTGTGGGTTGGAGGGGACCAAATAAAAGGGTGACCCTTTTCCAGCAGGTAGCAGGGTGGCTGAAGGACCTCAGCAGAATCAAGGCCTGCAAGTGTGATGCTTTCTGTAGTTGAAGAGAGAACACTTCATTACCACGCTCCCCTTGCCACCCTCGCTATGCCATCTGTAGTAAACACCAGCCACAAGGTTTCTTTTGTTGGCTTGGTCTTTAATTTTCACCCACAAGCTCTCAACCTGTTTAAAAAAATAAAAAATAGCACTGCACACTCCATCCATTTCTGGACACAGAGGTCAAGGCTCCCCCCTTCCTTCCTTCCTTCCTTTCCTGTTCATCATCATTTCTTGCCATCCATTGCAGTACCCTTGAAGCGATTTCACCCCACCAACTTTCGGTGACAGTGGTCAGGTGACAGCTGTCCAACCCCTCCGGGTTGTTACCAGTGCTGCACGCATTGGGACAGAAGCATTTCCTTGTGACTGCCAACTCTCTCACCTTTTGGCAGAACCTTTTTGGAGGGTTGGGATGCATCTCTCACTGCTCTGGTAGGTGCACTTATCCACTCTGCTGCTTGTGAGTACACAAGTGTCCCAGTTTTGCACCCCAAGCTCATTAGTTGAAAGTGTGATTCACTAAGCCCATTTGCCTTCAAAGATTCTCTTTCCTCTTCTAGGTACACGGCTCCCACCTCTCCCCTGTAATCTGTATCTGCTGAAGAACATCCTGTCATCACAGAAGCTAAAGCCCTGGTGGAAACACCAGCCACAAAGCCAGGTATTTATCTGCATGTGTCGTCGATCTCTGACTGGCAATATAAAGCAGAAGATCACTTAGGCCCCTGTCCCCTTCACCCATGCCTCCGGGGCTCCGAGGTCCTGCTTGATCTCGCCCAGGTTCTGCTTTACCAAGTCACTGTTGGCCACATGTTCTAAAACATCTCATGGATACAGCATAGCATCTGGTTTTAGCCCCTTCAGAACCACATGGACCAGATCTTTTGAATGTGAGACTGAAGTCCATCAAGCAGGACCTTGCACAGCAGTTGAGAGGGTCAGAGCAGATAAATCCCTCGAGAGACGTAGCCAAATGGGCACTGTGGCAAAAGGGACTATTTTCACAACTACATTCAAGTAAGGGAAGGAGTAAGGGAGAAACAGGGAAACAGTTTCAGCTCCATACACAGTTAAGGAGATCAACAATGAAATACTCCACAGCATTGCGATGTCTACCTCTCATTGCTTGAACGTGACTGGAAAAATGAAGGTCAGTAACAGCTATAAAAATTATTCAAGAATAGAAAATGCCTCGTGGCAAGAAACTTCAATAACTTCATTATTTAAATTATCAAAATGAGCGGTTACCATGAAGGGTCAATTATTACAAGCAGAAGTGATGATTCCCAAGGTGATGTGATTAGAGCAATGGAGGAGAAATACCCATTCCTGAAATAGTCAAACCCAGAGATAAGTCGTGAGGCAAGACAGTAGCTGAGTGCTGAAGTCAGGAAAGAAACACCAGCTACAAACAAGGACCACGCTTCTGAAACCAAAGAGAATTACCCACTAGTAAGAAGTATTAACAACAGAAGACTATTTTCTCTCTAACCCAAGAACAAAATACCTTTCTGGAACGTGTTCATAAGCAAGCATTTTACTGACGTGCAGGAGAAGTTAGGAACTGACGCTAACAAACATTTGGTACAATGCAAAAAATAAATCAATTTATGAAACAGGAAGCCATCAAAGAGCTGAGCTAATGTACAAGTCAGCAACAGCCAGCCCACGCTGGTATTTGTAGTGGCTTTTCACATTGGAAGAAAAATGAGGTTGGAACTGGATGTCATCTTTGAGTGTATTATCCCTAAGAAATAACACAGGTAACAGACTTCAAATTAGCATGATTCACACAGTTAGAAATGAAACAGCCCAGTTTCTGGAGGCACTTCCTCCAGAAACCCACACCTTTTCCAAACTGCCCAGTTTGGGAACTCTTCTGTCACTCCAGGAACATGTAAACTGACAGAACACAGCATCTGAGCTCGGAGCCAAAATTTCACAGCCTAAGCAGCAAGGAAAAAACTCTGCATCTTCTTTTTTCATAAACTCTTTTAAAGATAATGTTTTCAGTTCCTTTTTATGATTCACAAAATGCCGAGAACTCCAAATCCAAAAGGCACACTGTCATTGAATCTACCCCTGCTGCAGCCTTTTGCTAGTGCGGTCTGTTTTGCTTTGAAATCCTACTGCTTTATTCAGCCAAATGCAAATGTAGAACTGGAATTTGCACGGCTTCAGCCACATAGTTGGATCTGACAATTTTCTTCTAGTCAGAGAAGTCCAAATAAGCGTTACACGTGATTTTCCTCAGGGTAGCAGCAGCCTACTGAGATGGCTTCTCCAACGTGCAATCCATTTACCCCCACCGGGGCAGTTTTAACCCATCCGCATGTGTTCCTGGGTGACTTAACCTAGGTGATCCTGCTCTGGCAGAGGGGTTGGACTCCATCATCTTTCAAGGTCTCTTCCAACCCCTACCATTCTGTGATTCTGTGAAGCCAGAGGGATGACAAATGGAGAGAACAAAGTAGTCCTCTCACTTCCTCAGTACAGCCTTGGTCCCTCCTGCCTGCCCCCCAGTACAAGCTCATATTCAACCTCAACAGGAGAGGGCAGGAGAATGGATATAACAGAGCATATAAATAACATCCAAATTAATTTCATTTTGGGTTTGTGTTTTTTTCCAGAAGTAGCCAAGAGATACTACAAAACTGATAGATTCCACGTGTGCACTTAATTCAGTTGGCTAATAACCTGGATATCTAGTTTAAGTAACCGTGGAGAGGAAGAGAGCTAATCCACGTGGCATCTGGCAATGCAGCTGACGTCCTTCTCCCTGTCAGCCTGTGATCTCAAAGCTGGAAGCCCAGTAGACAAAGGTTGCGATTCGAGAGCAAGTCCAAAAACCTCATGAGGAATTTTGTGGAAGAATCAAGGACAAAAGCTGGTCACACATTGTTTACTACATGGGCCTGATGAGTTACTTCTCCCAGCGGGTCCAAGCAGGCACACTCCTCATAGGGAATCTTTAGCTGGATGGTCCAGCTGCTGAGTCTTTGGCTTTTTTAAGCTACGTTAGAAGTCAGAAGTTATTTCTGAAAGAGCAAACTACACCCGCAGCAGCTCTGTAAGGCAGCCTCACGGCGACAGGCACACCATTTACCAGGAGCGCTGAAGCAGTTCGACCCACTGCACCTATTTTCTGTTACTTGAGCTAAAAAGGTGAATTCATGGCAGTTGTGTATCGTCGTGCTCTATATGGACCAAAACTAAAGCAAGACACTTGACAAGTAGCTTTCAAACATGCACAAAGACAGCAACAATAAAAGAGCTGCTCTTGCAAAACACGGTGCTGTTTTCTTCTAGCGGTAGATGTAGAAAAGTCTCCCTGAGAACAGAAATGAAGCAAGCACTAAAGGCACAGCATGAGCAGCTGTACTTAAACAACCCCTTTGTTTTCTTCCACTGGATGTCTGATGGCTGCACATTTTCCCGTGGGCATAAGCGAGGCTGAGCCATTTGAGCAGCTCTGCTACAAATCCGATCAGCAAGATTTTCACTTTTCTGTTAAATTTCTGCGTGAATCCCACCAGATGAACCCATGAGACTCTCAAGGATTTTCACTGCAATTACTGCAAGAGGGAACTTCTACTCTTTAGAATACTATTTTAAAGTGTTTTCTACTGCTAGTGGAAGCTGATGGACAAAAGATGATAAACCACATTATATAAAATACCAACAGCTCAAAGACACAGACTGTGAGAAAAATATCACAGGCACGAAATCATTACCACAAGCTAGGGTATGATAATGCACGGGTAATGCTACTAAAGCTACCAAAACATTTGTGAAGAAAATAAATAAATAAATACACCTAGACAGATAGAAGCTGCATGAGACACGTTTTCACAATAGCTATTATAGGTCCAAGCTGTGCATCTAGTTCCAAAAGGCTGTTATTTAAATAAGCAGCTCGGTAATTATCTGCTTTGTAATTACAGTCACAAGCCTTTCTCCAGGCACTATCCTGGTATTACATCAGCAGTTTAGCTGCGGAACAGGGATCGATTTCTTTCTTTGCAGATTATAATGGGACACCAGTGCACACCTCCACCCCAACTACCTCAGGAAAATGAAACTTCAGGATAAGTCCTGTTGCTAGAATGAATCGCAGAAGCCCACTGCATTCCATACCTGTTACTTCCCTCCACTACCTGCCTTATTTCATTCCTGAGTTTAAGATTCCCTACCCATGTAGGGAACACTAAATTTAATATTCAGCTAATACTAACGTTCCAAAGATGATTATCAGTATGCACTATTAAAAAGGACATTTTCTGGCCTCCAAAATAAACAATAAAGAGCTGTCACAGGCTACACATCCGTTTGTCCTTAGAGCTCCACAGGAATAAATTCTCTTTGTAGGCAAAAACATCAGCAGGAGGGGAAGTGAGGAACACAACTACTTCCTCCCATTCCACCACCATCAACAACCGAAAAGCCAACTACTTACACACGAAGAAAATCATAGCCAAGGAAGTTGTGTTGCTGATGGACTGAACTAGCAAGCACTTATCTGGGGAGTATTGCCTGGTCTCTGTAAGACAAGGCCTGGAGCAAAGCCAGGGTGCTGACTCAGTTATAGAAATGCCTGTTCCTGTGCTAAGTTTTCCTCTTATTAAACAGCTAGTCAGTTAAAACAGGAACTATTTCATTGAGAAATCCTCCCAACAGGAAAACACCATCAATTCCAACTCCAACTTTTTTTGTGTTGCACAATATTATTAAATAAGGAAGGTGTATAGGCAAAGATTTGCAAGGTCACACTGTTATTTCAGGGTTGTGGCTTCATTCTGGGTTGGGTTTTTTTGGTGTTTCGTGTGGGTTTTTTGTTTGTTTGTTTTTATTGTTGTTGTTTGTTTGGGGTCTCTTACTTGTGTTCAGGTCTTTTTTCCCCCTCTACACTGAAACATACTAAAATTTACCTCAAGGACTCTTAGGTTATCACCTGAGAGCTTAACCTTCCCTGTTTTAGACGAATATAAGTGCAGAGGCCAACCTAGTGAAGCACTGTTCTGTCTCTACAGACCAAAGAGATGCTTACAGAGGTCTCTCAGTTCACAAGTAGTGTCCAAACCAGAGAATTCAGGGCAGTTCTTTTTTTGCTTTAACATCTCTCAAAAAGCAAGCAAACAAACCAAAACAAAAGGCTTGCTATCCTAATTCAGGACATGTTTTTCCTGTTCTCTGAACTCAAATCAGATGAGTATTTAAAGATAGAATTCCTTTGTTATTTGCAACATTAGAAATACTATTCTCATGCTCAGTCTGACCTTAATGCCTTGACATGCCTGCAAACAACAACTCTTCAACAAATATGAAAACCTTCAGTGACTGGTCAGCGAGAAAGATCCAGAGTCTGTGCTTTATATATCAGGCTTCTTTCTAGGTCCATTTGCCACAAATTATTCATGATAATGACACATAATAGCAAGTGCTGATAGAGTAGATTTCCTGTGGTTTGTACCCTCTTCAAGGTTAATGTTTTATATTCGGTGAAAAAGAAGGACAACACTTAAACAACAGTGATACTTTTGACCTGTGCTGAAGGGATGGTGGAAAGCTGTCTTGGTAGAGAATAATAATGCAATGTATTTATTATTTAGTATTAAATGAAAATGAACTTCAGTTATATCAAATTTTTGCACTTCCTTTTGCTCAAATACAAAATTCAAGTACTGCTTTTTACTTCTGCATATAGCCCATTTTTTTCCTGACTTACTAGCTTATAGCTTATGTCTGGAAGACAACCCTATCATTGTATTCTTTAATAACCACAAAATCTTCCTGCCCAAAATTATTTCCAGTACTTCAATAAAACATTTCCAAGCTACAAACAGTTCTTCCATCAGCTCTGAAACCTTAAGCCTGTAAAACAAAGGATGAAGTCCTACCATGGCTGAAAACAATCTGTAGTACTTCTCCGAACGACAGTTCAAATTGCATCAATTTTGTTCACTTCTATTTCCATCCACGAAAAGCAATGACAGCTTTAAGAGCCCGACTGCAGAACCCACCACCTATTATGCCCTTGTGACTGAAGAGCCCACTTCATTTTTCAGTGGACTAGCACAGAACAGTTACCTCGCACAAAGGACAACTGATGCACGTGGGGAAAAAAAGATGTGCTTAAAATCATTGTAGGTTTTTAGGGACGGTGCTCAAAACTCCTACTTTTCTCAGAAAGGAAGGAGCTACAAGGCAGTTCTGTGGACAGCAAAGAGGAGATGGCACGTGAGGACACAGCACCTCCGCTGCCTTTTCCTAGCTGGACCAAACTGTCCACACAGCATCTAGAAAGGGATTTCTGGCTTTTTCCAACTAAACTGAATGATGAATTTTCATCTTGTGTTGAACTGCCACATGCTACCCCAAGAACCAAAAGGTAATTCTGCTTTTTAAAGTACTTGAATAGATACATCCACCACTTGTTAAAAAGTGGCTGTTGGAAAAGGTCAGGGAAATTTCACCGGCAATTTTCACATTTCAGAAACCAAATAGCATGTAACAAATATTACATCAACATCCAACAAAGAGGTGTAGAAAACCTCATCTTCGAGGTGCCCGTAACAGTACAGATGGTCCTTCAACTCTTCACAAAACCAGACCAAGAAATAGAGTCCACCTAAGGCCAACCAAAATCCACAGTTAACTGCGGGGTTCTACACAGCTTCATCTGTGAATGTCAATGCAAAGCCTTTAATCACCTCATCTGCATGTAAACACAGACCTGCTGTCCAAAAACCAGTTTGGATTTGCTAGCCAGGAAGAAAGACTGCAATTCCACACCTCAAACTGTTTGCTCCTTAGATTGGATAAAACAAAGGTGAGTTTTTAAAGCGTTTGTGCAAGGCAAAAAGCCACTGCAGGGCTGAGGACCAAATAAAACTCTTAAAGCGTGAAAGAAGCCTTCCTGCTTTAGGAGATGAGGGGTAGTCGGTCAAAAAAATAATCACCTTATCATGTTTCCTTAACCCTAATCAGTGGTTACACCAAAGATCAAAATAGAGGCTCTATATCGGTACTAAGTTAGGAGAGACCTGCATTGGCACATTCAGATCGTTCATTCGTAGACATTCAGGCTCCAAGAAACTATTTGCTCACGCTTGTGCAATCGCATCACTCCGGCATTTCTTCCACTCCTGTGACCCGTTCCAGTGTGGTCTCAAGCTGGCAGTCCAGCCCTGAATACAGCGAAGTCTGAACTAGTTCTGGGCGTACAATTCCTCCTCTCCTTCAAGGAGTGCAAAGGGCACTGTTTACCGGAGAAACGCGGTAACTGAGCAGAGAAAAATGCCTGCGATGTCAAAGTCCTGACAGGCAGAAGAAAAGGCCAAGGTGGCTGGAGCACAGACACAAATGATAACAACAAAAATAGGAGAAATTTCTCCTCTGGCACGCATTTTTGGAAGACTCATTTATATGAAAATTGTGCCTGGTAAGGTAATAAGTTTCAGGCTGAGAGAATACAAGTTCTGGTTTTCAGTGTTCTCAATTCACATACGTTATAAAGACAGCAGATTACTTTTGGAAACTCAAATTTACCAGATTAATCTGGCATTTTGTAAGCAGAGACTCTTACAAACTGGCAAAACAACAGAAAAGCAAACAAATTATCCTGCAACCCTCAGTACTGCTGTCAAAAGCTACAGCTGAAAACCGTACTGGAGGAAAGCAAGTACTGGGACGCACTGGAGGAACTGAAACATCTCAGAAACGTTTGCATCTCAGCAAAATAATCTGAAATGGAGGAATTGATAGACTCAGAATGGCAGGGGTTGGAAGGGCCCTCTGAAGATCGAGTCCATCGCCCCTCCCAGAGCAGGGTCACCCAGAGCCATAGGTGACAGATTAATCAGAATCAAAATGCAACACCAAAAGCTTCTAAACCAGCCAACCTACGCAGCATCAGGAAAAGTTTGTTGAGTAAAGATAGTTAACAACTGGCTTAAAAAACCCAGACTAAAACAGAACAGACCGTTTGCTTGCTCAAGCTTTTTGGAGAAGCAAATTCTAATTAATGAGTTTTTCTTCTGTGCCATGGTAAAATATCTTGAGTATTTCTGAACGCTGTTTTTCTTGTTTGGGTTTTTTTTCTGTTTTGTTTTCAAAAGGCCTGAATAAACTGATTTGCATTAATTGGACAAACAGAATGCCAGTTACAGCCCACTGGGAATACAACAGAATTGAAATTTTACTTTGCCAACCTGAACTGCATGGCAATGACTAAACCACACCATTCGGGAGAGGAAATGCTGCTATGAAGCCTCTGAAAGAAAAAAAAACCAAAAACCAAACCAAAACCAAAACAACACGACAACAAACAAAACAAAAACAACAAAACACACAGAGAGAAAATAACAAGCAAACAAAAAAAGCAAAATAATCTGGGATCTGAAGAGATAAGCCTGTGTTTGGTTGGCATGCTGACATCAACAAAGGCACAGGAAAAAAAACCCCACTGTTCCATTCCAGAGGGTGGCTTTTGCATTAGCAGCAAACAAGGGAAGTAAAAAAGCCTTCCTAAAAAAGTTATTCTACTAGAACCAACAATGAAACAATGAACCGTTATTAGGAATGGGGAAGAGCGCTTTGCTCCGTTTGCCTTTCCAAGGAACGGGGTGGTGGGGGCAGGGGGGAGATGGGGAAGGAAATCTGCGTACTTGGAACAGGGTGGGCCACGCACTAAAAGCTGTACAGTCCCGAACAGCACGTTCAGTGAATGACAATAGTGAGTCTAAGCACGGGTCTGATACTCAGTTTCAAAAGCCACCAGGTTTTTTTATGCCAAGTGGGTCACCAGCGGTAGTGCTTTTTTCTTCCCAACAGCAATCCGAAGCACTAATTTCCTCCAACGATGTAAACCAGTCATCTGTATACGCAAAGAGAAGAACATTTCTTCTGCTTTGAGGAAATTTACATATGAAAGAGCAGTGAGGAGAAGCCAGTTACCTGTAAAATTTGTCTCTATAGAGCTGCCCTTGTTTCTAACAACCTGGATAAGAAAAACAACAAAATGATCCCACCAGAACACGCTTGGCTGATGTAACAAAATTCCTCTCTCTCTGCCATCATCGAGTCAGAAAGAGCGCAAAAGAAACAGCATTAAAATTGCCATTAAACTCTGAGCACAAGTGCTTGCTTAGTTGGGAAGCCATAGGAAGTAAACAAGGGTGAATGATCACAACCACCTCTTTTAAGTTGCGCGCTCATGGCATTCTTGAGTGCAACCCAAAATGAAAGAGCCCAAGACCCTGTACTTAGCGATTCAGACCAGCAAGGGATGGAAAAGCAGTAGAAATACATTCGCATCACTGGTGCCTATTAGACAGTAACAGACCCCTCCCAGCTACTGCATTATTCGGTCTGCAGCCAGCTTCCCCACTCCCTACACATCCCCAGGCAAAGGCCCCTCTAGAAACACCGTGGGGCAGCTGGGCATCATCCACGGAGATGGCATTTCAAGGACTGCTCTTGAACTGACCATTCTTAAATGGGGTTCCCCTACGCTGAAACTAGGACAGTCCAAAGACAGCCACTGAAACCATCTCACACTGCACAGCATCATAGAATCGCTTAGGTTGGAAAAGACTTTTGAGATCTTCAAGTCCAACCATAAACCTAACACTGCCAAGGCCACCACTAACTATACTATGTCCCCAAGTGCCACATCTCCTTGTCTTTTAAATACCTTCGGAGTTGGTGAGACAATCACTTCCCTGGGCAGCCTGTTTCAATGCTGGATAACCCTGCCTGTTAATAAATTTTCCAATCTAAACCTTCCCTGGCACGACTTCAGGCCATCTCCTCTCATCCTGTCATCTCTCATCCTCTCAAGAAGAGACCAACACCCACCTCACTGCCACCTACCTTCAGGTGGCTACAGAGAGCAATAAGGTCTCCCCTCAGCCTCCTTTGCTCCAGGCTAAACAATCCCAGTTTCCTCAGCTGCTCCTTGTAAGATTCTTCCAGTTCTCCCCAGTTCTTTGTTCAGATATTTACTACCACTGATGACATTTTTTTTCTGGTGTTCCCTAGCATGTTTATTAAATGACCAGAGTGGGTGTAGATTATGTTTCAACATTAAAGTTGATGTCTCATACAGGGACAAAGATGTAACATTTTCAAAGATCCATGCTTATTTAGCTTGGCAATCATCCCAAAAGTGAAGTTTATTTCACAGTGAGTAAGTGCTTTCTCAGCAGAGGTTTAGCCAGTATACTGCAAGATTAAAGAGGACAGCTAGAAATCCCCCAAAAGTCAGCTTCTCTAATTCAAAGAGGACAAAAATTAAGCCTATAGTACTTGCAGACAGACAAATTACTATTTAAATATGATGGGTTCTACTCCAGCTTTCTTCATTACCAAGAACATTACCTAAGTCAAGAACAAGCTTGCTTCACAGCAGAACTACACACTTGAAGACAGGCTCATATTAGCTGTATTTTGAAAACTACAAACAATTATTTTCTTCCTTAGGTGGAATGACAAATGTCACCTGCTTCATTTTTGCTTATTTCTGTACAGCAAAGATCCTAAGCGCAAAAAATTATGCATAGTTCCATTACTCACGTTAATCAAAATACCACTGTATTTTGACTAAACTCTCAGCTTGTCGTTTGGTTCGGGTTTCTCTTTGTTACCACTCCAGAAGAGTGTGAGAACAAGCAGTACAACTGCACAGAAGCTAGTCACAGAATTAAACAGTTAGTCTGGGCGAGGAAAACGCATCGCGCGAAGAAACACGAGTCGGTTTGTACTCAGGTTTCATCCTACCTCGAATTCTTGACGTTCAGTGCGAGCATCTTCGCTTTCAAATCCTCTCCTTGTAAGATATTACCAAGAGGAGGTGGCAAGTTCCTCTGGCTACAAGCCCCTGCCAGCCCATGGTTAGTAAACAG
>JANHFX010003057.1:0-25668 GCA_027560015.1 Chloroceryle amazona
CATCCAAGGATGGCGACTCAACCACCTCCCGGGGCAGCCTATTCCAATATCCCACCACTCTTTCCATGAAGAATTTTTTCCTAGTGTCCAATCTAAACCTACTTTGTTTCAGCTTGAGGCCATTCCCTCTGGTTCTATCATTGACTACCCAAGAGAAGAGACCAGCACCAACCTTTCTACAATGTCCTTTCAGGTAGTTGTAGAGAGTGATGAGGTCTCCCCTCAGCCTACTCTTCCTCAGACTAAACAGACCCAGCTCCTTCAAACAGTCCTCATATGATTTATTCTCCAGTCCCTTGACCCAAAGAGTAAAAGATAACCAAAAGAAACCATAGCAATGCTCTATGCTTTTAGGTATAATTTATTGCTTTCGATTCAGTATGAATGAAATGTATCACTGAAAAAGACATCTTTCCTGAGTTATTTAGCTTCAGTGATCACAAACCATGTGGTATACATAATTCTGCTCTCTTACATCATCTGGCACCCCCAGGGCTGTGTTAGTCACAGCCTCATGGGTGTGTGTTTGTTGCTTCAGATTTCTTTACTTTCAGTTTAGCTTTTACTTATTTTTTTTTGTCATGCGCGTGCACTGACAAGACAGCCAGCCAGAGGAAAAACCTATTCCATGTTATGCAATGCTGGCCTTCACAGCCTCTCACCTTCCTCAGCCAGGACACAGAAACCTCTACCTTACACCATGGCCAAAAAGGAAGAATCCGTATCTATGCCAATATTATGTTTTCCTATACACAAAAAAGGTTGGGGCTTTAAAAATGCAGCATTTCATAATACCATTTTTCAGTTCTAGAAACACCAAAAAGGGAAGACTCTTATTTTAAGTGATGGGGTTATTTGTACTTTTGGACTGCATCATCTTCCAAACACCCTATGAGCACTACTGTATACAAGAATCCTGTTTTGCATCACATTTCCAGTATTCAAAGTATGCTCTACTCTCAAAAGCTCTTCTTTCAAACTCAGCATCAGTGAAGCCACCAGGCTTTACATACACAAGAAGAAAAAGCAGTAAACCCCTCAAAGGAGGATTTTATCACTTCTAAAATATTTGTAATAGCGTTTTGTCTCTAACTGAATGAAAAAAGGCAATTAGGTAACAGTGCTGTATAAAAGGTTTACTGAGCACAGCCCAGTTGAATTCCACTGCTACCTCCTCCTGATGCAAACTTCTTATTGCATCATCCCATAATTCAAAGTATTTCTTTATGTTACAATACATTACAGCCCCATGAAGTCTCTAATGAAGAAAGTAATATATCACCCTGCCCACATCTCCTTCCCCAGAATAGCATACAGCTGAAGTGGTATCAAGCTATGATTTGCAATAGCCAAGTGTAAAGCAACAGAGACGTAAATATATTGTCAGATAATTTAGAACAGAAATACTGAAGGAGAGTTTTAACTATAGCTTCACAGCCTGAGATTAGCATTACACAGATGTAATTTTTTTTTTTTAAATCCAATAAATGGAAGGATCATTTTACAAAATCAGAGCTAACCTAGTTATGAAATGGAAAGGCACTGGTCACTAAAGAGCCCAGGTCTTTGAACAAAAGCAAGAGGCAGCTTACCAAGACAGAACATTTTGATACAGAAAATTTAGTGCAATTCCTCATTTTATTATATACAAGGAGCAGTGGTAAAAATAACATTCAGAGTGTAACACCATTCACTTGGCTAGGGAGAAAAAGCAGGGCCTAATTTTGGGATCAATAATGTCAACAGGAGTATTTCTCCTGACAGCTGCAAACTTTGTTGAGGCTCTGGAACAGGCACAAAAAAATCTCATAAGCAAATAGGGCAGCCTGTGGTAACAGCAAGCACTTCACAGCTTTTATTGCCTGCTCAGAACTGCGATGCTTTTGTTCACTCTTCATCAACTGGGAAATGTTTCAAAGTATCTTCCTCTTTTGTACCATCATTTATTTCTATACGATTAAGGGTGCAGTACTATCATGTCCATACTACACATAATGCATTTCATGCCTCTGTTCCTAGATGAAGACAATAATTTAGTATAATTTACTGTAACTGAAATGACTGCAATAGAAATCTTCCTTAGTGAGTCTGAAAGCATGGCTGGGGAAGTACAGGTCCAAACAATGGGACTTGTTTAAAGGCTCTTTTTACAAAAAGAGTGAAGCTGAAGCACATTCAACCAAAAGTCAATTCATCTCCTCGCAGGAGTATTCAGGACAGGTCAGCTTCAGTGCTCTTCGAGTTGCCTGGTTCTTTGGTGACTACAAAAGGAGCTACAGTGACTCACTAACTGCTATGGGACCCTAAAGAAGCAAGAGCATCCTGAAGAAAATATCAAGAAACTCTGCTACAGAGAATTGTCTAAGAACCAAATGGATGCTAAATTCAAAAGACCCTTTTAAAAAAAATCTTACTTTTTAAAATAAACTATTGGAATTATTAATTCAGAGACACTATATCAGACAGAATTGAAATTGAAGTGCTCTGTAAACCAATTTCTCCCTGTTCACCATGTCTGTGCAAGGCAGTTTCGGGCTTCCAGGGTTTGGTTTTAGCAAAGGCAGCAGCTTTCTGAACTGCAACAAATGCAACGAATGCTAACATCCTTTCTGGAGCCCAGGAAACCTCTTTTTTTTTTTTTTTTTTTTGACACAAGTGACACCTGCCTGTCTGCTTTCTGCACGTCTAGGCTCCTTGTTCCTTGCCACAGTACTCTTCACCCATAGTCTGCAGCCTCCAGCCCAACAAAGAACAAGGACGAACAACACTCTCTCCCTACATACAAGTTCATTTGCTCCAGTCACTCCTTTACAAAGGGACCAAACATGTAAACTGAGAACAAACACAGCAAAATTATATTGTCTATCATGCTTGAATTTAAGCATATAACCCTCAGGTGTTTGAGGCAGCCTTAGCCCAAGCATTCTTACGATTGATACCATTGTCCACCAAAGCTGAAGAAAGTCTGGTAATCTGGGATCTAACCAAAAACTATGCAAATGTGGGGTTTGGCGTTTTGTTGTCTGGTTGGTTTTGGTTTTATTTTGTTCTTGTTTGGTTGGTTGGTTTTGTTTGTTTGTTTGATTGTTTTTTAAAACAACACCACATCTTTACTTAGGATGTGATGTTATTTAAAAAAAAATAAGTAAAAAAAAATACTTAAAGTACCACATCCTTAGTAAAGATGTGATCAAAAATAAAATGTACAGAGAGTAAAGTGATGTTAAATATTAGAATATGAGCAGCAGAGGATTCATATGCTATTTAATTACATAGTGGAATGGTAAAACTTGGGATTTTTTTTTTCTGGGCTTTTGCTTTATTCCACTGTGGCAAGAATTATTAGAGGATACTCAGAATGAGCTTTTTTATGTGCAGTATTCTCCAGCAAGGTGAGCCATAACATGCTCACAAGCTGTTTAAAAGATGTGGACGGACTCCTTAAACAGAGAAATTACAAGTATTTACTAAAACTTTGAAGCATCAAATTATAGTTGCAGCCATATATCTTTGATCTTGAGAAAATAGGATATAATTGAAGAGTGAAAAATTGGTATAATTGGGAAGCAAAGAGGAACACATTAGAAATGGAGAAATGAAGATTGTGACATATAATGGATCAAAATATTCAGTGTTAGTCTGAATGGAGCAATTATAACCAAAGGCATTACTGAAAAATTACCCGTGTTGAGAAGTAGAAAAAAGCAATTTTCAATTCTTTAGTTTTTCTTCTATATATGTAATTTGAAAATACCTGATAATATTTAGACAAACGACAACTCCCTTCCCCTGTCCCACCCCCCACATAACCCCAATGGACTAGTTATTTTGCACTGAAAGATTTTTCTTATATATTAAATCTCCCAGATCAAAAAAGATGCATATCTGATTTCTTATTATATATTTTATTATATAGAACAACTTCCATGCAAAGCTTTATTTTAAACTCCACAAACTTGCCTTTAACCCCTTAAATGGAAACATATCTGTGTATAGTAGCTGCTCTATCTAACAACAGCATACTGTAAAGAGACCAAAGGAAAATCCTAAATAAATTATTCCTCTGTACATACCACAAAGTCCTCTATTTCATTTTTGTGTAAGAGAAGTAACTGATACAGCCATGTGTCTAGTGTATCTCAGGCAGGTTTATCTCTCTGAAAGCCAAAATGAGACTGTTGGGTCCTGCTTCTAGGTGTTCCCACAGATTCCTGTGGATCTCACTCCAGCCAGCTCTTGTAACTCAGAGAGGCCTTGCAGAAAAATGCATGCCACTGAATTTGGATTTTTCTACTCTTGTCAAAATTATCACAGCAAAAATAATAAATCCCGTCTCATATTCCTACCCTTTCCTTACAACTGTGCTATTTTTTAAAGACAAAAATCTTCATTTGAATGGAGTTCAACAATTGAAGTACCAATAGCTTCAATGACATGAAATGGCCTGCTAAACTTTACATACATTAATCTAAGTCACTCCCACCATGAAATGTCCCAATACGAGATCATGTGAGCAGTGTGTCCCCAGGCTCTGAGCCTTCCTGCAGGCTACAGGCTCTGAAGCTGCAGATTTTTTCAGTCAAACATATTTCCACATCGGGAACAAGCATTAGCTGCTTTGCAACACTGACAGGAGCTTCTCTCTCCCTCTTCCATGCACTGAGAAGTGCCATGAAGAGTGACAACACCATTAGCTGAGAAAGGAAAGAGATCAAACTAATGGAGAGAAAAATGCTTTACTGCTGGCTGCCAGGACTCTTCATGGCAGTGGAAAGCTCAGCATGAGACAAGGACAGAACTACTTTCCTTGCTCTGAGCTTTTCTTTTCTGTGCCCAGCCTGCTTTGGCACAAAGAGCACTCCGAAGTGGTAGCCTATGCCTGGATGCAGAAAAGGAGCAGCATCTTGTGAAAAGTCTCATTGTGTTGCCCAAGTGGGGGTGACATATTCTCACTGCAAGAACCATACCCATCCCCTGCTCCATACATATTAAAGGACTCCTTGCCCTTTTAGACTGGGATATGGGACTGAAGTAAAGGCATTGCATCCCTGGTGAAGGAAGATCATCTAAATAAACAGATTTTTTAATATACTGATCTATTTACCTAGCATACAGAACTTAACAGTTCCCCTACAGAGCTCAGAAATTTAAAATCAATGACTCAGAAGTAAATACATTGCCTTATATACCAGAAAATTTGAGAGAAGTGTACAAGTTGAAGAAATTCTCTTGGTTGGTTATGGGTTTTTCATTGTTTTTTTTTTTTTTTTACAGTTTCTTGTCTCTTTTCATGTTTTATGTCACTGAGTCTCCCAGGTCTCAAAGAGCTGAAGCCTCACCCCCTTTAAGCCACACAACAGTAGCAGTAGTGTGTGTAGGATGTGTGTGGAGGCAGGAAAGGCATCTGAATTTCATAATGCATTGTTATGGTTGTCTTGATCCTAGAAGTTCATATTATGTTCCTGCCTATTTTAGCCTGGATTTTTTTAAAATACCAGAACCTTGATCTTACTTTAGACAGTGGTAGCTCCTCTTCTGTAGCAAACACAGCAACTTAGAATTACATTGTTAGTATTTCAACTGTCCAGCTGATAAAAAAAATCTCCATTTTCTAATGCAACTGGACCTGCTGAGATTGATACTTCTGTAGATGCATAACTATATTTCACAAGGAGGACATTATGTAACAGACCAGTGTATTGTTTATATATATATATACATAAAAAAGGACTCACTTCAGTGAATTACACCATATATTATTAGAATTACATGCAATGTCAAAAAAGCAACATGATCAGAAACTCTTCTGTGTATGGTAGGTCAGTGAAGGATCCCAGAGTATTAGCTACACAAGATTTAGCTAACCATAGATTAATTATACTCGATTTTCTCTATCTGGCACTTACGTAAATTGTGCTGTCACTGTTCATTTATGAATCTGTGAGAAAAATTTATACATATTTCATGAATTCCAGGCCTCTCTCTGTGACCACAGTTAGCATTTGCAAGTATCTGGAAGCATCTGATTTGCTTCCAGATATGCTATCCAAACACCAGATACAACAGTGCAGCAGCACAGCAGACTCTCTCCATATGCAGCAATGCAGATGTACTGTTCAGCATTCTTCATTTTATCCAGGAGATACTGCAACACCTTCTTCCCTTTTCCTTGGTGATATCCATAACCAGCAACCTCGGACCACGCCACTCTTCCCCTGAACCCTCATGCTGGCTGCCCCTCAATTACATCAGATACAAGCTAGTTGCTTTTGTTTTTTGCTGGTTGCTAGTTTTGTCAGGGCCTGTAGCAGCCCTAGTATCTTTCCTTAGACAACAACAGACCTACTCCTCTCCTTGATCAACTCACAGTGCTGGCATCCATCACTGGCTAACTGTAGGCATAACATATTTTCCTTTCTGCTTTGAAGGAGCAGCCAAACCAAACAGAAACCCCACACCACTATCCTCCTTCAAATCCTCCTTAATAACTCTCCTGTGCTGCAATGCCGACAAACCCTTACAGCTGCCTGAGATCATAACTGACTTATCCCCTTGGCTCTCCAGTTCCAAATCCATTTGTTCTATTTGGCTTAAAGCTTTGTTGTAAGCTGCCTGCTATGAAGGCCCATTTTTAGGGTTGGAAAGGGGATACACATTGTGCTGGACTCTCCAGCTCCAGACAAATTCAAGAATGGCAATTCTTCTAACAGATCTGCACTGAATCAGAAAGAACTTGTATCAAGGGATCCCAGCTGTTTATATACTCAGTATATGTAAGTGACTCACCAGACAGTAGAAACTGCCCTTAATAATTGGTAATTGAGTATAAACTACATTGGTTTGCTATCCTGAGCTTAACAACAACAGCCTTTGTCACATAGGTTCTCTAACAGCTCTTACCCTGTTATAAGCATTTGGGCTAGATGTGCGAGCTTTCCCAGGCCAGGCAAGCCACTAGAAGTCATCTAGTAGCAGTGAACTGCCATTACCCTGGGATGGCAGGCTGGCAGTTCAGTATACTGGCATTTTATTCCTTTTTTCTATATGAGGCTATAGTGTTCTCCAATTAAATGGAATCCACACCATGGGTTTGTACTTTGTCTATGATTGTGAAAAGAGAATGAGGTGAACTGAAGCAGTACAATTTTCTGTGTTCTAGTTTAATTCAAACTCCTGAGAGCTTCTGTTTACTGAGTTCAATGGTTTTGTTCTTTCTGAGAAAAGCAACACAAATAGAAGCATCCCAAAGATTAAAAAAAAGACAACAAAAAACAAACACATAATTAGATATTTGTACATTTCAAATGTTTCCTTTTGATGTTAACTTTAAAAGATCAAAGTTAAGTTACAAATTAGAATTAGGCAGATTTAAAATTAAACATAGTTGCCAACAGGATCACAATAACCCTTCATGATAATCTTTCTCTAATTTTTTCGAGTTACCAGTGTCTGATTAGAAGGTTCAATTAGCATCAAGAAACATCCAGAAGACTGAACTCAAAGTATACCACTTTGCCTGCAACAATTTAGAATGATACAAGTTACCAATATACTTAATGCACTTATTTTCCCATGAGGGAATGGAAAAGGCTAACATACCACTTAGAGAAGCAGGTTCCAAGCATAAGCTATTCTACATTCACATGATTTCTCCGATGAAGATTGCATTACGCTAGAAAAAGAAAAGGTTCTACATAAGAACCAAAATGAATCAGATTCATTTCAGTCTGAATTGCACATAACCACCACCTGTAGAGACTGCACTAGCTACTCAAGTATTGTTTGTGAAGGTATTTTTAAAGTACCTCCTCAGAAAACAGAGCTTGCAGTCCACTGCAAATTGTAACATTCCACTTTTCAAATGAACAGGATGCTAAACTTCTTATCACATGTTGAAAAATATTTTGATTTAGAATTTTTTTTCATAATGTTGAAATCATTATATTCTAGAATGTGGACTATTATATGTAGTAAAAAGTATATAATAATGACACAAAAATTAAAATCGCATCCTCTAAGAGGAGACTGTGTAATATGATGTTATCTTCATCAGGTTTACTAAATAGAAACATCTAAGACATCCTTAATACAACAGTCATGGTTGCTGGAGTGTATGAGGTAAACAGACTGCAAAGATTGGACAGACTCTTCCCAAATAGCATCTTACAGTGCCACCACAGTAGACAGAATGCTGTGCCACATCGACCATTGGTCTAACTCAGCAGGTCACTGCAAATGTTCTTGAAGTGTTCACGTACACACACTGGGAGAATCAGAACACCTAAAAAGAATGCTTTGACAGTATTCTTGACATTCAGCACAAAGGGACTTATTTCTGTAACTTCCTCGTGACTCCCATCTCTCCAGAAATGGACATACACCTCTCAAAAAATGGAGATGTTTCCACAGTATGCTTTGATATTACAGAACTGCATCCAAACTTTTCTTCTCTATCAAGTGAAATTTTAACTCATGAAAACAAAATCTATTCTCTACTGTAAAAAGAATGCATGTTCCCTCTATTTCCTAAGCTTAAAACTATATTGATGATGATAATAAAATATACTAGCTTACTTATGTGGCTCACAAACTTTCAAGTATGGCATGCATAACTGTGTGTCTTCTGAAAATGGGCTGAGATACTTCTTAAAGTACCACCTGCTCCTTGTAGGAAATGAACTAGAGAAATATGCTTTGTTCAGATTCTTGGCCTCAGTTTTACAGTAGCAAGTAAAAGCTGTGTAAGGCCTACCATATACCCTGATGTGGTATTTTCAGCCTTCATTAGGTTGTTCTCTGCACCAGATGTCAGGCAAGGGCTGTGACACTTGTTGTCCCCACCTGCCTTGACCTACGTGCTCACCTGTAGGCCCTGATACAGTTTACCTCTCTGATCCATCTTCCATCAGCTGATTTGTAATTATCTTGGATCTATTTCCTTCTGAACTAACATCCAGAGCAGAAAGAAATTGGCTATAGCACACTCTGCCTCAGCTGTGTCATCACGATGGTGTTTGCTGACATGAAACTGCTAAACTGATTCATCCCAAATATAATACTCAGTTGGTTTCTTTTCAACGCAGACTCAATAAGCCAATTTCTTCTGCCTGCATCTCGACACACGTGACAAGGCTTAATACACCTGGCAAGAATCTTCCCTCCAGCAATATTCTTCATTATAAACGTGATTAGAACAGCATCCACAGAGGCAGATGTTCAGCCTATCTGAGTACAGCCTATAGAGAGAAGGGCATCTCTGAAATGAGAGTCAAGAGCACTCTTCCTGCATAGAGACATCTTCCTCTTTCAAACCATGGAGGTGGTTTCCTTAAAAATGCCGAACTGAGAAAGTCAGGCTGCTTTATTACCAAAAAATGCTAATGATGTGAAAAGCTCTCATGTTATTAGCTGTTCATTGTTTGTTAAAATTCGTATTCTACACTAGTCTCAGATTTGGGTTCTTATGTGTTAATATGAATATAACAAAGTAACTTTACACTTCCCCTACAAATACTGTACTACAGTATCACACACAGAAGTGTGTTATGCAAAAAGGTTGTTGAGTTTTTCAAGTAATCATTATGCACGGTTTTTAACTGAGTAGATCTACATTGAAAGGTTAAATCAATGTATGAGATTGACTAAGTTTTTGTTTATTTTAACAGAAAAAAATAATAATGAACACTAGCTGTTACTCTCTCAGAAGTGTATTTCCAGCTCATAGCACTGCAGCTTCAAAATGTTTACAAGATCAGTTAGGTAATCTGCAGATTAGCACAGAGAACTACAACAAAGAAAATTAAATCCAAGTCTTCAGTAGAAAATAAGGAATTTCACCTCAAAGTGGTAAAAAGATTTCCTATGAAGGCACATGCTATTAGGCAATTATTAAATGAAGAGCTTTGGAAGAAATGTCATACCCAGGATAATGCTGTAACAGACAATTTTCACTATTCTGAAGTGATTGGTTTTGGGTTCTATAGACACAGAAACTGACACACTCCTAGTGGAATTTAAGAAACTTTCCCTCCAAAACCTCCTGCCCATAGATCAGTTCACAGAACACAGATGTAGAGCAGGGCAACAAACTCTGATTTCAATGTCTTATTACTCCTGTAAACTCTTCCTGGCACCTGCAGCTTTGCAGGAACACAGAATGCTACAGTGCACAAGAGCCTGCATTTGGTTCTCTGCTTCTCCTCAACACCATTTTGCTTTCAAATACTATGCAAGCTGCTTCACATTATGCAAACTGCAGTGGTCTACACTGTTTGTCCTTCCAGTCTTTGGGAACCTATCAACAGGCTAGATGTTGACTGCAAAATGTTCATCTTCATTCCACAGGCTCACACAGAATTTGCAGGGATTAGCTGATAGTTTTTTTGAGAGAAGATGAGAAAGATCTCCTCCTGGGTACCAAACCTGAATCTAAATTTCAAGACTGGATTCCCCTCCTCAGGGAAAGCAAGAGTTCTGAAGTAAAAATGCTACAAAACCCAAGGCAGTGGAAAGAGAGGTCTCTGTAATCTAAAGACTAATAATGACCTTTATTAATTTAGCCCAAAATATACACAAATCAGAATGGACATGATGAAGATATCTTAATTCCTAGAAACTGTAGCACACCTAAATAGCTACTGTGTGAAAAACAAGCTGCAATGATTCTGTAAAGCTGCATACAAGCTGAAAGGGAGGTGACACTTCAACAGAGGAATCTGTTCCATGACAGCTTTCTTTTACAGGTATTTTTATTAAAAGGAAATTTTCACCGAAGTCATCATTGGAATATATTTTTCTACTTATGCATATCTACATGTACACACACCAACTGAAATCCACTGCATATTACAGAAAGCATCCAAGACTACTCCACACACTATGTATGCACATGCACAGCTTGGCATGCAAAGAGTAAACATAAAATTTATACTCCAGATGTAGGCTTGTGTTTTTCACATTAAGAAAATAAATCCATGGGAAGTATAAAAGTTAAACACTTGACTGTTTCCTCACATTCTGTTCCATCCTGGCTAGTTGGTATTCACCCTTTAGAAGCCAGAAGTTTCACAGAGGGAGTTTCAAGCGCCCAGCAGACACAATAGAAGCTAGATTTTCAGAGAAGCTCACTGCACAAAGAACTGCCATCTTCTGATGCCAGTCTAACCTAAGCATTTATTATGATTTCTATTCTTAAAAGCATCTTCTCAATGCAAGTCAGAAGAATTTGGAAAAGCTTTTAGAACTTAGGCATTTTTTAGAGCTTGTTTCCAGGATTAGATACCATTGTATCATTGAGGTATATGGCAGGAGATTTGTATTCATTTAGCTGACAAATCATAAAATAAACCCAATTCTTCAATCTCAACCTTATCAAACGCTGATCAAACATCAGCAAGAGCCTTGATTGTTATGAAAGCCTCACTATTCCTGTCAAAGACATTCTTCTTCATTTTCCTCTAGGGAGAGGAGGTTTTGCAGAACAGGTTATAGTGAATCTATGAAAACAGCAATGATCAAGCACGTTGCTTCTATATTAGTCAAAACAAAATACTGAAGCTCACTAATTACAGGCCTTACCTTGCTCTGACTCCGTTTGAGGAAATTCTGCTGCTTTCAACAGTAGCCCATTTTTATTGGCTTGTTTATCTATTTATGCATTTACTTGCACAAAAAAAAAGGCAATTCGGAATTCAATTAATTAATTTCTATCATTTCATTAAAAAAAAAAATCCTCATAATGGTTTCTTTCACTGTTAAGTCAGATTTTAGTCCTATATAAAAAAATGCTACCAGAGAAAAATTCCCACAACAAGCCTTTCATCAAATAGTTTTGGTAGCGAATTCTATGAAGCCCTATTAGAATTTATATCCTAATTCTGAAGTCACAGCACTATCAGTTTAACATCAAAATAAGAATGCTGAACTCAGAGCAGATCATTAATTCAGTACACTAAAAAGACTAAACAACAGCATTTATCACTTTACATGCAACCACTCCAAAGAAAAACATCAAACAAATTACTTGCATCTCATTCACTGAGTTTCTACTCAACACAGGAAATCCAAGTGGAAAAAAAATCTTATTTTTCCAAATTATTTACCTCAAGAACTAGCCAAAGCTGGTCTCCATTTTTCACATCTTTCTTATAGTACATGCCGTAGAATTTGACCACATTGGGATGATCAGAGAGAGCTTTCAAAATGTTGTACTCCGCTTCAATTTCTTCATCAATATCCTAATGTCACAAATGAGAAATACATCATAGTTAATAAATAAATAAATAAAGATAGCCATTTACAAATCCCAACATGGCATTTTCTGGCTATTCAAATGGAGTTTGAAATAGTGCAAAGTAAAAAAAAACAACAGCAAACAAAACAAAAGCAGGAAATGAATGTAATGTTTTGCAGGGCTTGATTACAAAGCTTGGTTGTGTTTACTCAGTACAAAACAACCATCTTTTTTTTTACTTGGTCTTTACCAGTTTCAACTAATGAACACACTGGGAATGACAGAGCAGCCCTCAGGACAATGGGAAAGGAACATTTTAAGGCAAAACCCGTGCAATCCTTAAATGGTTGGGTAAGCAGATGCCTCAGAAAGTTGCATGGTACTTTGCTAGTCTCAAGGGTATCTCCAGCTAGAGATGGTGCAGCTGGAATTACCTCTCTGTCCCTCTCTGCACAAATGACAGCAGCCACATCCTACTCCTCCTCTATCATTTCACTTTCTAGAATCATCTGGAAATTTTCTCATTTTCTACTACAATAGAAATTTGTGACTTCCACGATGTCTCTGGTATCTCCCACTGAGCTGTAAGAGTTGGGGCTCTTTGTCAGTCTTTTGTTACAGACCTTAAGTTTCTTACACAGCAAGGGAAATCTATTCGGAGGTGAGAGATGAGAACCAGTTTTGCCAAACCATGCACCAGGAGCTATGAAAGCACTTTCAGACCACACAGGAATGCTAGCAACAGTGAGTACTGGATGACTCAGGTAAACCCTTCCACCTATGGACTGGAATTGCTCATCGAGAGATGCTATCAAGAAAATATTTAGTCATAGCACTATAGAACTGTCCTGTTTGGAAGAAACCTTCATGACCATCAAGTCCAGCTGTTAACCCAGCACTGCCAAGTCACCACTAAACCACGTCTGTCAGCACCACATCTACACACCTTTTAAATACCTCCAGGGATGGTGACTCCACCACTTCCCTGGGCAGCCTGTTCAGGGCTTTACAACCCTTTCAGTGAAGAAATTTCTCCTAATATCCAACCTAAACCTCCCCTGGCACAACTTGAGGCCATTTCCTCTTGTCCTATTTCTTGCTACACAGGAGAACAGACCAACCCCTACCTTGCTACAGCCTCTTTTCAGGCAGTTGTAGAGAGGAACAAGGTCTCCCCTGAGCCTCCTTTTCTCCAGGCTAAACAAACCCAGTTCCCTCAGCTGCTCCCCTCAGGACTTGTGCTCTAAACCCTTCAGCAGTTTCAATACCCTTCTTTGGACACCCTCCAGCACCTCAGTGTTCTTCTTGTAGTGAGGGGCCCAAAACTGAATACTATGTTTGAGGTATGGCCTCACCAGTGCTGAGTACAGGGGGACAATCACTTCCCTAGTCCTGCTGGCCACACTATTTCTGATACAGGCCAGCATGCTGTTGGCCTTCTTGGCCACCTGGGCATACTGGTGGCTCATGCTCAGGTGGCTGTTGATCAACAACCCCAGGTCCTTTTCTGTCAGGCAGCTTTCCAGCCACTCTTCCCTAAGTCTGTAGTGTTGCAGGCGGTTGTTGTGACCCATGTGCAGGACCCAGGACTTGGCATGTTGAACTTCATACCACTGGCCTTGGCCCATTGATCCAGTCTGGACAGATTACCCTGCAGAGCCTTCCTACCTCCAAGCAGATCAACGCACTCACCTAACTTGATGTTGTCTGCAAACTTGCTGAGGGTGCTGTTGATCCTCTCATCCAGATCACTGATAGATACTAAAGAGAAGTGGCCCAAATACTGAGCCCTGGGGAACACCACTTGTGACTGGCCACTAACTGAATTTAACTCCATTTGCCACCTCTCCCTGGGCCCACACAATTTTTTAACTAGTAAAGTTTATGCCCATCCAGGCCATAAGCAGGAAAAAGCACTAGGAAATAGTGTAAATAGCTTTAATAAAGCCCAGATACAGAACATCACATCCTTCCCCTCATCCACTAAGCGGATCACCTTGTCATAGACAGAGATCAAGTTAATCAAGCAGGACCTGCCTTTCATAAACCCATGCTGACTGGGCCTTAGCACCTGGTTGTCCTGTATGTGCCTCGTGATGGCACTGAAGATGATCTGCTCCATAATCCGTCCTGGACATGGGCAAAGATAGAATAGCTGCAGTCATTTTCCCTTGTTGTTTAGACCTCAGTAAAAGGTCAATATATTTGTTTCCAGATTTAAAAACATTTTTAATCAAATTTGCTATTTACACCCACCAAAAAAAATTAGAAATGAAAAAACAATTCTAGAGGGTAACTCTGTATGAACTCCACTATCCATAGGAATTGATTTTGTATCAATGAAACGCACCTCCTCAATGCTGAAAACCTGTCCCACCACTGCCAAGTAGAATTGACTATGGCAAAGAAAAGGGATGCTTTGTATTCCCAGTGAATGACACTCCTACACATTTTGTTGACCACTAAAAGCATCTGACCCTAAGAAGACTTTGCTTACTTGTTTATTATGCAGGTCTCTCCAGTGCTACATCTAACTCAAGTTCATCATATTAGCCTTTTGTCTTGAGACCAGCTTGACTTATCTCAAAGATCTTTGCCCGTCACCAGTACACAAGTGTCTTCAGGAATTGCACAAATAAAATTTCATATTGACATTACAAGAAGTGTTTTAGAGAGTTGTGTTTTTGGTTTGGTTTTGGTTTTTTATTGAAGCAGCCAAAAATACTGCAGAAATTTTCCTCTTTTAAAAAAAGGAGGAATTCACTTTAACTTAATTTTCCCATAAGCACAACACAATTTAAAAAAAAAAAAAAAAAAAAGAGACACTGAAGGTAGCAGGGGAAGGAAAAGGAAAGAGTGGAAGAAGATGAAAAGCAATGAAGAAAGGAAATGCATCTGGCAAAAACAAAAGGACAGATCATCAAGTGAAAAAACAAACTAAAACAAAGAAGAGCTGAAAGACAAAAAACATATAATAGCCTTCGCGGCCTTGTGGAACTTGGAAGACAATTAGGCCACTGTCCTATGGTGATTTAATAGAGGTTTCCATCTCCTGAGTAGTACTCAGACATTATATGATTTTTACTATAATAAGGAGAAATTAAAAGACAGAGAATTAAATTAATAGAATATTCGTTCTGGGAATACTAGAAAGAAAAATAGTGCATTTTATGAAGAAATGGAACTTGCAATATTTGGCTGAATTGAATATATTTGCATACCTGCATGAATACCTCATTTAGAAATGGTAAAGGTAATATTTTCATGTGAACCTAGACATAGGATAATTTGGCTAAGAGTCTTAAAATACAATGGTATTTACTTACAGCCCTGAAGACAAGACTAAGAGCATCCTCAGTTCTACCTTCATACATTCTCATTTCAACACCTTCACTTTCCTGTTTAAGTTTCAAAAAGGTGTTACTCAACAGAAAGAATCTGAGGGCTCTAAAGGACTAAACACAAAATGTTTATTTCAGTCCAATATGACTCAGGATAATACAGTTTCCCCATCTAATTTGGAAATATCAGGTAAACCAAGTGATATAAAAACATTTCTTCTGCTTGTTTTTTTCAGTCCATCTTTCAAGTGGCAAAATTCTGAAACCATCTTCAAAGAAAAAAATGTCGAATTTAAAGAAGAAAATGCGGAAAGTGTCTTTCTTCATTGCAATGGCTCCCTCTGCAGCCATTAATAATATTTTCAGTTTAAACAAAAAGAATTAGCTTATTGCTTTCACCCTATTTCTAGTATAGGATGCTATTTTAACAGTAACATGGAGGTACAGCAGCTACTCCAGACATCCTGCAAATAGGAGGGGGAAAAGAAGAACAGTATTCTTAGAATAAAAAAGAGAATATATTCAGTTAAAAGATTCAAATCTTGGAGTGTGATCTTGACTGCATTATTAACTTGCATTTTTTCACTAAAATAAGAAATCTGTTTTCAATCAATTATACCTTTTCCTTTCTTCAGTTTATGTTGCATCTTCATCCATTGTATTTCTTCTTTTTTGCATATTCTACTTCCTTATCTCCTAATTTATCTATTTCTCTTTTCTCTAGCATCAGCTTTACTACCTCTTCTTTCTTCCTGTCATCATCCTTTGTCCTTTTCCTACAATCTCCAAAGTGTACACAACACTGAAATCCTCCCCGCTGCCTCCAGTAATCCCTGCCATTGGCAGCTGCCACTGAGGAATCACTGCTGAACCACCACTCAAATGGATGAAAGCTGCACTTTCTGCCATACAGGCATTTAGGCAAATACCAACTGCAAGAAAGTCCTGACTGTTCATTGTAAGCACAAGAACCTTCTTTAGAGAAAGCAGCGGAGTCAAAAACAGCAGTTTCTAATGCATGTGAATTTATCAAGATCCTTATTGCTTGGCTGCTGTATTGGGTCTGACTGAGCTGGAGTTAGTCTTTCCCATAGCAGCCCTCCCAGTGCTGTGATTTGCATTGAGAGCTGGAAAGGTGCTGATAACACTGCTGCTGGGCAGGGCTTGCACAGCACCAAGGCTGATTTTCAACATTCCCCCTGCAGTGGGATGGGATGGACAAGACCCTGGGAGGGGACACGACTGGGACAGCTGACCCAAACAGAACAAAGGGATATTCCATAACATATGACATCAGCTGAACTATAAAAGCTAGGAAAAGCTTGTCCTCTGAGCAAATGCTATGTGTTTGGAGGCCTGCTTCCCAGAAAAGGGGCCAGAGATCGCCTGCAGATGGGAAGTAGAGAATAAACCTTTGTTTTCTTTTACTTCTGCATGTAGCCTTGCTTTGCTTTTTCATTAAACTGCTTTTGTCTGAGCCCACAAGTTTCATCTTATTTTCTTCTCTCGGTCTGGCTGAGAAGATGGGGGGGGGAAGTGATAGAGCAGCTTGGTGAGCATCTGGCATCTACCAACCACCACAAATCTACCTGGCATCTACCAACCATCAAACCACCACAGCTGCAAATCATGTTAACTTTGGGAAAGGTGTGAGATATCGAACTGAGATGAGCCTCCTTTGCTGCTCTGAAAGCATGTTGAAATAAAATGCAGATCAACAAGAAATGCAGCAAAGATAATGCAAGATGCTATGCTTCACAATGCATTTCACAGCCTTAGGGGAGATGGGATCATAGTCTGCACTGTGTGATATGCAGGGCAGACAGAGCTCTGCGTGGCTGTGCAGGTTCAGACGGGCAGTGTTTCACAGGGCATGGCATGCTGCTCCCTCCCTGCCCAGAGGTCCTGCACGTCTCACAACCCTATACTGGAAATGAGGTCAAAGGGGCCACTTGAAACGCGAAGAGCTCCTGGTTTTTGTTTACAGTTCTCAAGAAAAATCCCAAGCCGCATGCACTGAAGTTAACGGGTTGTGCCTTTCCAAACCAGACTAATGTTCTTCCTTACTCTTTGAGCATTATTCTGCCACCCAACAAATGTCAGTTACTGAAACAAAAACATACTCTACAACATAATAATTCCACCTCCTCATCACCCGGTGCTTTGTGTATAGGAGCTATTGCCTGTGTGTTTTCCATTTGAAAATGGAATTACCTATGTGATCTCTACATATTTTGGCTCATTCTGAAAAAGCAGAATCAACAATCACTATAAAAACAAATCTTTTTTAAGAAAAATCACTTATAGCATGTATCTCAGCTAAAAGCATGTACTCAAAATAGATGCTTGAAGATACTGAAAAGTACATAACTTTCTTACTGGCTAGTATGTAAAAAAAATACAAATAATAAAAAAAGGGGGGGGGGGAACAACAGTAAAACCAGAAGAAGCTCAGACCCATGGTACTGAAAATGAAAATAATCATCTCTCCTTCTGAAAATAAGATATAAACAAGGGGGAACCAAAGGTAAAAGCAACAGTTTAGACATACTTCTGAATTCTGCCATATGCAGCCACTTCCAAGACCACGTATGATATGAGAAATGCATTGATAGCTAGCCTGATACTTAGCAGGTTGAAGTGTTTTCTTTTCACTATCACTTATAATGCAAATGATCTACCAAGATTAATAGAAAAAAAGACTACATAAATTCACTTGTTATTAAATAAGCTCAAACCAAGTAAGTTAAGTAGCTTACATGAACAGGATCCAAAATTTTGACTGCTGCTTTGCTGCCATTTTTCTTATTTAACACCTTGAAAACTTTTCCATACGTTCCTTTTCCAATAGTCTCAATTATTTCCCAGGTATCTGATGGATCAGGAAAGCTATCAAATATTATTGTTTTCCCAGTCAACGGAAGCATCTCAAATGATGGCTCCTAGGAAAAAGAGATTTCAGTGTTCACTCAAGAAATGGTTAATAGCAATTGATTTCCTACAAATGCAAAGAGAAATACACATTCCAGTCTCCAACAGTAGAAATGTTTTTGCATGTAGCGGGAATGCACTGAAAGCATAATGAATAGGAAATACTGCACTTGATACAGGTATGCCCAGTCAACTCACTGTCAAATGGAAGGGAATTCAAATAATAAATTTGAACTAATTTCAGGCTTGACTGAAGTCACTAGAAGCTTTCCCATGCACTTCAATGAAACTGTGATGTCACTCTGGGATTTTTTGAGGGGCAAGAGAATGGGAGTGTAGTTCATAAAATCCAAAGCAATTTGGCTCCATTACCAAAAATCAGGCAAGAAATGGGGAAAAAAGAATAAAAAAAAAAAAAAGACAAACCAAAACATGTTAAGTAGTTGCATTAGGTTCATTTGGACTTTTACAGCAAACTGTCAGTTTTATAATCCTACTCTTTCTATTTGAACTTTTATACAGATTTCATAAGGCCAAGCAGATCAAAGTGGCAGATCTTTTCACAATATCATGGTCCTCTGTCAGCCAGGCATTCATGGTCATGGAAAACGTGTTTGCTGATGTGCATTCATTAACAACTGTTTTACATAATGTAAAGGAAACACCTTTTACAATGATGGAATTGTATCCATCACTGACCAGGTTACAGCTATACTCTGGGCAATGATATGCCTTCATAATGACTAAATATCCAGCAGCTTTTTTTATCCAGTAGTGGTAAAAACAAAGCAAACACACATACACTGACAACAACAAAACAGAACCCCCACCTTTACCCCTTACGGCAAAAAACTCAGTAGAAATGTGTTAAAAATTACACTTTCATATTCTTAATGGTAGAGGCAAGACTGAAAAAGAGAAGGGGGAGGGAAGAGGACTGACTCAAGCCCTTACTAAGTAAGCAAGCAATAAATGAGCGAGTCAGCTACTGAGTGCTTAAGTCTTTCCTGAGCACAATATGCAGTAAATGAGACAGGTTTGGAGAGTTACTTTCATATATACATTTTAAAAATTTTTATAACCTTTATAAAGAGACACTGCAATTATTCTTGGATTTTTTCATGTCAACAGCTCAAATTTACACACATGAAGCATTTTATGTCATACTACTCCAGTGACAGAAATTGCACTGTGATACCACACTACTTTTGTTGATAACCAATTGAATGATTGGTACTGAATGGCTTCAGTTTCAGTTTCATCCATGGTTTCGACTAGCCATATGTTCTTTATTCATTGCTTATTCATATAACCATGTATATCCACTATACATACAGTACATACACCAACCAGAAGAAACTGAAATGGACTGCTATATAAACATATGTTGTACCAGCTCTTTCAATTATCTGACACACATACTGGCATGTCACGGGTCTTCAGACTAATCTTCTACTGGATAATCCAAGCTTGCCTGGGGAACACAGGGCTCTTCCTATCATTCTGCTCTTGGTTGATTAGCTCACTGGTAAGTAAAAAGACAGGGCTTTCTTCTCTCTGACCTGTCCCCCCCCATTTATTTTTTTATATATATATATATATGACTATTACCAACTTCTATACCCATTCACACAACAAAGTGGTGGGATATCCTCTTAACACCAGGAAACCTGCAGCAGTCTGTTGCGTACCAAGGACCACAACCAGTACTGGCCCAGCACTTTGATTTCAAGGCCTGTGGGAGCAAAATGACTCAATTGCACGTGTTACATTAACACCTCCATTAACACAGATGCAGGTTAAGGTCAAAGACGATCAAGATCTGGGGATATGGAGCTGTAATATGTAAATCCTTAAATTTCCATTCCAGATTGAAAACCTTCTTCCTGTCCAACCCTCCCCCTGAGATTCACACAGGCACAACTCAGCCAGGACACTGACTGCAGTCTCTTCCTAAGGCAAAACCTTCCCACCTCAATGGCTAGTATTCATCCATGTCTTGGGAGCTTCACCACTTCCAGGAAAACCCATCTCTTCCCAAGAAAATGCACATAAATAAGTTATAACACTTTTTTTATTTTTTGAACTTCTTTTTCCTTTTGCCTTTAAAACAGTGCTCAAATGCTATTGGTTTGGGTTTTTAAAAAAATCACTTTAACTGTGTATATATAAATACTTTGTAATTAGCTCGTAATTGGGACTACACAAAATAATAACCAAATTTGGGATGACAACGGGATTAGGATTCATAATCTTAAATCCTTGCTTTCAGAGAAAATTATACCAACATATTATATCAACAATGATATAATTTCAAAATTTCTACAGCTGAGCTTTAGCTTTTAGAATTGAGGTTAATTACAAAGTTCTACTGCATACTCAAATCCATAGCTAGTGATATTTTGGAAGGGAAAAAAAGTAGAGAGCTATCAGTGGACTCCATCATAAGAACTGAGATGTCCAAATCATATTAGAGCCTGTCTACATACAAATTATTTTCCTACAGAATATGAGTTTTCCATCAAAATCTAGGGTTTACTATGTCCCACAATCCAAGAAAACACAGTAAGAGCCTCTAACCCAGGCAGTTTACAGTAGCAGATAGCCACAAGTTGAAGAAAGGAAGACTCATTTCCTCGCCTTCAAAGACGAGTACTTAAGATGCAGGAATGCAAAGACCTGGTTCATGTATTTAGCCCTGACAGAACCAAGTAGGGAACTCTGATACCTTGAATCTCCAAATATACCCTTAACCAAAGGTCCACTCCTCTGCACAGAGGTTTTATAGCGAGTAGAACAGTCTAAGAAAGACCATGCATATCAAAACCTACAGCTTCAGACAGCTTCCAGGCTTCATTAGCTTCCTATACATTAACAGAATGCAGCTGAAATTCATTGACTCCCAGTATCAATTGCTTGTCTACAGATACTGGTACAAGGAGAACTGTTAAAGTGCTGGCGAAACATGATCCTGCAGGTGTTATTTGGCTACCAGAGAAGAGTCCTAAAGTCACCACATACTTAACAATAATGCAGTTAATAGCTGTCATACTTTGTTCAGTAATTTAACACTGCTACTCTAGAAAGAAGTATTCACCCTAATCCTTTGTCTTTTTATTTACAGCTTCAAAATCATAACTTGAATAAGTTACACTGAGCATCATATTTCCTCACGTCCACCATGTTTAAGCAAAAGACCCTGCAGATAAATTGTTCAGCTTCCGTTTCTATTATTAAAAATATATTAAATAGAATGATTCAAAGTGATCTGTTCTGGGTGATGAATAATGTTTTATCACATCTCAGTGAAGTTCAGAAAGCTGATAATGATTTAACCTTCTACTGCAGCCATAAATTGGACTGTCCCTGGAATAAGTCTGGATGCCCAAACAACTGGCTAATTTATCATATGTCTCACCATAAAAAATTTACTTAAAAAACCCACAACTTAAAACTTGATCCAAACTTCTGAGCTAGGAGTGTATACTTGAGGAAGGATGGGCACCCTTCCCCTGGCTCGGTAACTAAACTATTGCTTGGGTTTGTGTTTTTTTGTTTGTCAGGGTATTTTTTTTGGTAGTTATGGTTGGTTTTGGTTTTTGTTTGTTTTCCTTATAAATGCATGAAGCTATGGATTATAAGTTATGAAACCTTATGATTTGCATAGTGCATAACTAAATTCACATGATAGACTGGTCTGGGCAAAAGGGGATTGAGCCCCTGTTTGTTGTATTTCTTAATGAGCTCATGAAATAACATTTAAATTAGAGTGTGCTGTACTGGAAAATTTGAGAGATTCAAATGGACCGTGACACTTAAAATTCAGGGTATTTGGGGTAGGAAGTAGTAGTTTTGGAGTTTCAAGACAGCAAAGCAATGTGGTTGGTGGTTTTTTGTTTGTGGGTTTTTTCCTCTAAGAGGGGGATCTGGCTGTCACAGTTTTAAATACAAATTGGGTGAGAATTCTTACAAGCCAGCCCTATGTGATCTTTCTTAGGTCATATCAAACATAAGCAGCCTATGCAGCAGACCTCAGGTTGCATACAAGAGGTATCCAGAGATACCACTGCTGGCAGATCACCGCATGCCCCATCATTTTCATAGCTAGTTTGGAGAGGGAAGGGAATGATATCAGAACGATAGAGCTAAAAACTTTCAGGCTGAATAAGCATATAATGAAATGGTCTGAAACCAGGATAACAAGAACAGAAGGCCCTTAAGGCTAAAGGACAGAATGACCTCAAAGGTTAAAATAATCAGAAACAAGACACAGTAATTAAGAGCGGTATCTAAAGATGGTAAAATGCCATCAACTTTTGTAGATAATGCCTCGTTATGGCTTCTTTACAGAAACCAGAGACAGATTTGGACAAAGATCAAAACATTGAGGTGTCCCCCACATAACCTGTGGTGATTTTAATACTAAAACACACACACCTCTAGGAAGAGAATTTAAACGTAAATGTAGGACTGCCTTAGTATAATGAATTAGGTAATAATATTAATAAATTAGGTAATAATATAATGAATTAGGTAACTGATGGAGCATGCATACAAAGATTTATGTGATGTAAAATCATGTAACCAATCATATATAATTTCTTTGTTATATGTACTGTATGTAAAACACTGCTATCTGAGCTAATGGTGTGCTGGATTTCTGATTTATCACCTAGCACCCATTTCTGCACAACTGAATTAAAGCAAGTATCTCAACTCCGTGATCCTGTTGGCTTTGCACACCTGGTAAAGGATTCTTTTTTGAGGGGGACTGTAAGAAGAGGCTGCCTCATGAAGAACATAGTCCATGGGAGACACACTAACTACTGCAAAGGCAATTCAGCAAAGCACAGTTATCACACTAATTGCACCGTTGAGGGCTTTAGGGTCGAGGCCACAAGTGCACTACAGAGTCAAGTGGGAATAAGCAATAGGTTTTGCTTCTGCAAGCTGGGTTGCAAGCACAATGGAGCCTGAATTTCACATAGACTATTATATGTTAATCTAACATTTTTACTGCTGTTTCATACCATCTTTGTACTACTGTTTCATAAAATCATAAACTTACAACTTCTTCCTACACTCCCCCCCCAACTCACTTGGACAAAAGCATATCCATTTTCTCCATAAGAAGCTGATAAAACAAGGGAGGCACCTTGCCTCATGTCATTGACTCGTGTCATTGATCTTTCTCCATAAATGGAGCCTACATGATTAGCAAAGCAGATAACCTATTTATATACGACTAAAATGAACACAGCCTTGAGGATCCCACGAGCATCTTGTCTCCTGGCTACCACAATATTCTGGTCTTGAAAATTAGAACCAGGACCTCATTGGTTCAGTTGAAAACACACCTACTGAGGTCTCCTTACCTCAGCCCTAGAGGAAAGGGGGGCCAAGGACAGCTGGTCAGTATTCAAGGATCACCTTCTTTGTGTCCAGGAGCAAGTATACTGACAAAGAGGATGGCAGGAAAGAATGCTTGGAGACCTGCCTGGATGAGCAAGGAGCTCCTGGACACACTGTCACACACAAAAAAACTTTACAAGGAATGGAAGAAAGGACAGTTAGAATGGGGAACATGTAAGGAAGCTGCCCAAGCTGCAAGAGATCTGGTTAGAAAAACTAAAGCTCAGGTAGAATTAAATCTAGCCAGGGAGATCATGGGAAACGCAAAAATTTCTACAGGTGTATTAATGGTAAGAAGACGACTAGGGAAGATGAGGGCCCCCTTAGAAAGAAACAGGTGAACTGGTGACAAGTGATACTGAGAAGGCTGAGGTTCTCAATGACTTCTTTTCCTCAATCTTCACCGGCAAGGGCTCCAGCCACACCCCCAGAGTCACAGAAGATAATGGCAGGGGTTGGATGAAACAACTGCCCATTGCATGTGAAGATCAGGTTCCTGACTATCTGATGAACCTGAAGGTGTTTGGCCACAGTAGCCCCCTGCAGTGCTACAGACTGGGGGATGAGTAGCTGGAGAGTGGCCTGGCAGAGAGGGACCTGGGAGTGCTGGTTGATTCCCGGCTGAACGTGAGCCAGCAGTGTGCCCAGGTGGCTTGGAAGGCCGATGATATCTTGGCCTGTATCAGGAATTGTGTGGCCAGCAGGTCTAGGGCTGTAATTCTGTCCCTGCACTTGGCACTGGTGAGGCCTCACCTCGAGTGCTGTCTGCGGTTCTGGGCTCCTCACTTCAAGAAGGATCTTGAGGTGCTGGAGAGGGTCCAGGGGAGAGTGACGAGGCTGGTGAAGGGACTGGAGTCTTATGAGGAGAGGCTGAGGGAGATGGGGTTGTTCAGATTGGAGAAGAGGACACACAGTGGGGACCTTATCACTCTCTACAACTACCTGAAGGGAACTTGTAATCAGGTGGGGGTCGGGCTCTTCTCCCAGGCAACCAGTGACAGGATGAGAGGGTATGGCCTGAAGCTGTGCCAGGGGCAGGTTAGGTTGGATATTGGGAAGCACTTCCTTATGGAAATGGTGATTAAGACACTGGAATGGACTGCCCAGGGAGGTGGTGGAGTCACCATCCCTGGAGGTGTTTAAGACTAGATGTTACCTAGTCTAGCTGATGTCATGGTGTTGGGTCATAGGCTGGACTTGATGATATTGGAGGTCTATTTCAGTGTCAGAAATTCTGTGATTCTGTGTACAAGTCCATGGGACCTGACGGGATACACCCATGGGTACTGAGAGAACTGGTGGATGAGGTTGCTAAACCACTCTCTATTATATTCCAAAAGTCATGGCAATCCTGTGAGGTCCCCACTGACTGAAAAAAGAGAAACATAATCCCCATATTCATAAAGGGAAAGGTGGATGAACCAGGGAACTATAGGCCAGTCAATCTCACCTCTGTGCCTGATAAGATCACGGACCAGATCCTCCCAGAGGCACTGCTGAGGGAGAAGAATAACGAAGATGTGATAGGCTACAACCAACATGGCTTTACCAAGGGCAAATTGTGCCAGACAAACCTGGTGGCCTTCTATGAGAAGGTCACAACATCAAGAGACAAGGGAAGAGCAACCGACATCATTTACCTGGACCTGAGCAAAGTCTTTGACACTGTCCCACGTGACATTCTGGTCTCCAAGCTGGTGAAATATGGGTTTGATGGATGGACAATTCAGTGGATAAAGAACTGGCTTGATG
>JANHFX010003058.1:2337-16125 GCA_027560015.1 Chloroceryle amazona
ACTAAGTTTTGCATTCCTAAATCTCAGTGGCAACACAAAGCCACAGTATTCCAAGTTGCAAGTCATGTTAACACGTCGGGGGAAACAAAACACATTAGCAAAAGACAAACAAGCCAAAGAACCCTACAAAAACAAGAACACTTGACATTCTGATTACGTTTCAAACCTGATTATTTTGTTTAAATCACATCCCCCTCTCCAGTACTGTAGCAGCAAAAGCTTATTCATTTGAGAGACTGAATATACCAATCATGGAACAGTTTTGCTTTCTTCCCTTCCACCCACCCCCAAAAGGGGCTGGATCTAATTGAAAACAAATGGGTTCAAATTTGATTTTTTTGTATAAAAGTCTTTGTAACTGTAGAGGCATTTCAGTATTTTCAAACCTTTTTAAACATTCCCTATTAAAGTCTACTTAAAATGCGAAGTATTTGCATGGTTAGCTCTAAAATGAGAAAATATATGAAAAAGTAGTAAAAACAGATAATTAAAACAGTTAAAAATTACGAAACTGGGCTGGCATCTCATAAAGGCAATTTTTAGAATTGGGAAATTTTAATCCCAATTCTAGAAAAGAAAACGTTATGAACCTCAGGAAAATACTTTCCATCAGGTATGCTGACCTGCTCTTTGAGGAGAGAGGATTAAAATAACCAATCCAAGATTGGCCATCTTTAAGGTATACATCAAGTCACCTTAAAACCAGCCCATCACATGACCACTCATCCCAGCTTCAGCTAAGATTACACAGCTAAGAGTACACCTGCTAGCCAGTTTGTCCTTCCAGACTGATCAAAATATTGAGATAGTCTTTTAAGAAATCTTTTGGTTTCCACTTCATACTTACACCTAAGAGGAGCTAACTGATTGTAATGTTACGCAAAGGCACACAGCAGAGAGAACTGTACTGAACATTTGTACACTTCTGTAAAAAATGTGCTTCCTTGTGACACCCCTCACCATCTTTTTCAGATACCAGGATGTATTGAGAAGTTTATTGTTACATTTCCCACAGAATTTAAGCCTTCTTATCCCCCCAAGACGTTACTAGTGCTTGCATATTTTACTGAGGGTGACACAATGTGACTAAGACACAGCCTGGACCAGCATGTTTCTGCACTGGAGCATTCCACTGAAATGTCTGCAAATTAGACAGTGGCAATTCCATCCTGCTTTCCTGTTGCTGCAGACAGAAAGTAATTAGCTGCTGGCCTCTACCAGCAGCAAATCATTAACCCCTCCTGCCCCTAAACATTAGCTCAGCTGTGCTGGCCACTGAATTGCAAAGAACAGAAATACATCTCTGTCCATCTTCTGCTTTCCCTGCTCCAGAGAATCAACATACATGTGCTACCCTCGGCTCCTGGATATCCAGGCTGGGAAGTCTTCTTGAGAGGACTGAGCATTTGGATTCAGACTTAATACCCAAATCACAGTCTATCCCTCTGTGATTGCAAAAGCTTCCCAGAGCTCTAGGAAGGGCAAAGCTGCCTGTACACACACTGCAGATCCTGTACAACATTGCACTGGGACAAGTCAGCAGATACAAATAAGGGTACAAAGCCAGAGCAGGACCTGGAGCTGGCTTTTGTCACCACTGTCTCGGGTTATCTTCATTAGACATCACTCTGCTAGATCAGGTTACGTTAAATACTGTTTTGTACTCCCCCTAATAAAGGCAATGCCATTTAACCTAGACTACATGAAGCCATTCCAAAAGCCTAACTTTGAGAAATATTTCATCAAAATAAGTACTTCTTTCAACACTCTTATTCCAGGTACTTTGAACATATGTTGTAAGAGCAATTTTTCTTCCCAGGTATCAGCCTAGCAGCACAGCAGACCAAACACATCCATCTAATTCAATGGAGCAAACAGAAAAACGTAGGCCTTTTACAAACGCTTATAAGAAATTATGTCTTCTCTTTTGAAAGATGGAGTCATTGCATTGGCATTATGCAGCCTGTGCATTAGATCAGACAGCAAATGAGATATTGATAGAACTATTTTGAACTGTCAATAAGCTTTCTAATGATTGATAGCTTTGAACTAACTCTGGTAATATCACCGTCTGCACTTGGAAACGAGAGATTGAAACTGTAATGCAATATTCTCTTTGTGCAGTTTATAAGCTTAACTCAAATGTAGGCAGTGGCTCGCACAGAGGGATCTGCATGGATATTTTATTCTTCATAGCCGAAGGAAAGAATGACAGCAAATTTTACTTGTTTTAATCTCTCCATCTAAATCCAACCAAAGCAGTCTCTCAGAAGATAAGAGCAGGGAGGAGAAAGTCATGGAAGAAGCCAATTTAAATCACTGAGCAAAAGGATAACGTGACGAGACAGAACTCCTCCATCAACACTGTGCTTAAAACACCTTACGGGTTAGTCCCACAGACATCAGCAGAAGTCCAAACAGAGTTAATTACTGGACACTCCAAGTAAAGAACCAAATTTTTCCCTTTAAATACTTAGGAGAGCACAGTCAAGAGAAAAAGTCACCATTAAGAAGGTAAAAAAGGAGCAGAGAGGGAAACATAAACCCACAACTTTTAAAAGTGGTATCAAACAACTATTAATGAAGACCTAAAGTAGCTAGATTTTCAAAGACCACATGCTCTGTATTCTCCCAGTATAAGCTTCTTTCCTCTCAAAAAGAAACCAGTAAAAAGCCAATAGTAAAAATATTTCTTACACTTGCAAAAATTTCAATTTGTAGGAGAATGAAGAAGGAATTTTAATTCCCAAACTTCCATCTATTAATGACTGAAATTAATGACAGCATATTTACCTTGAGTTCCAAGCTGTGAAGCTGATGGTAACTCTGAGCAAGCTAGAAATCCTGTCTGAATTGCAGTTATTCATGTACACTAGTCTCTAGTTGGTTATCAACCAAATTCCCCTTCAATTTCATCCCCAACTGAAGAGGGGAAGAAGGTGAAAGAAACAGACTGGGAGTCTTTCCTTACCATTTATAAACAACTATTTCCCCTTGAAATCTTATTGAAGTTAATGCTGCTATTCACAAGGTATTGGCTCACTCATTAGAGGTTTGCACTCCAGCTACACGTAAAGTAAAGCGCAAAATACATTAAGACTCTCTGCAGCAGAGAGAAGGCCCATAAGGATTACTTGATCAAATTAACTGTTAACAGCTTAAAACCTGAGTTGCATCAGACTCCAAGTACTACCACTACTCCAATCACCACTACGATCAGCAATGTTTCAGTGCACTCAAGCACATCCCCCTTCTGCCCCCTCTGCACCTGACATGGATGCATCCTTGCTCCCTCCTACACAACACGGAGCGTAAAGGGGCCTGCACCATTAGGGATTCTCTTTAGCAAGCCTGCTGCCAGCAGAGGTAGTTCTCCTTTCACTTGATATTAGGCCAGCACGAGTCTAAAATCACCTGTAATGCTGCACTTGGATTGCACTGACATGGAGACCAAGATCCATACAAAAAAACAACCTCAGTTCAGCACTTGTAGATTTATTGTCATAATCCATTTAACCAATCCAAAGTATCTCATCCACCACTAGTATTGTGCCCCAAGCAGGCGGTATCCTTCTTCCCTCCTGCAGCACTGCAATCAGGTTTTTACATCCCTCATGCTGTTACCCACATGCCTTCTCTCTTTGTCTTTTAATAAACACTATGCCTGAACTACAGTGTTTGGGTAATCATCTCTAATGCAGGCTTCATGGTGTCCAGAAAAAAAAAGTGCCTGTGTTTAATTTCTACTCTTTACACACGTGCAGAAAGCTGCTTGAAATTTTAATTCACTAAAACAGCACAGTTACAAGGTGTTCCAAATAGCAGAGAACTGGTCACATGTACTCTATAGCAGTGAGATAAAGTAATTTAAGAGAAACAGTGAGGACAATAAAGGTTTTGAAAACTAATGTACGCTCTGCTGTTTACTTTTATTATGCTGACTCCTCGATTTAATAGAAACTTAATGAACAAGAAGGCATTGCAGTGTATTAAGGAATCAGGTCCTAAACAAGGAGATAAAAATAACATTCTTCAAACCTTCCTTTAACACCTGCATACCGTAATAGGAACAACCGGGGACTGTGACAGACCCTGAAATTAACTAAAGAACAAAACTGCCACAGTGAAAATGAAACAGACAGAAACCTACTCACATGGGCACGTATCAGTTTTCAGATCACGAGCTAGAAATAATTTGGGTAAATCTTTGTTACAAATAAGGTGTCCACACTGAGTTGTGCTGACTAACAGCATAAAAGCCTGGCTTTTCACCTTCACTGAAAAGCTGCCCTTCTGTACCTCATACTAGTCTTGAATGTTGTTATTAACTAAAAGAAATAGCATGGAAACAAATTATTTGGAAAGTGCAGGGGAAAAAAACCCCAAACATACAGTCTATTATCCCTTAGGCTTATAATGACTTATACTTCCCCAAAGGATACTGGTGTGCATCTAAACCTGCATTTAGAATGTATGCCACCTAGTGGGAGCAAAAATTTGATCAAAATGCTAAAACAAGACCCACCAAAAAATTTAGCCTGGCAGACTGCAAGCTGGAGGGAACTTGGAACTTGCATTCAGTGTTGAACCACAGTGTTTACATAGCATGGTCTTCAAAGGAAAGGGTTTCTGATTGTCCATTAGCTCCTCCTTATTGCAGAACACGAGCAAAAGTTAGTCAAGACTTATGAAGAGCTGCTTTTTGATAGCACTGTGCACAATGACCTACACCAGCAAGACAACTGGCTGGAGTCTTGCTCTTCACAGTGACTTTTGGAAAGGGAACTAGATGGACCTCTGATGTGACTTAGCTCAGAAATTTTTGCTTTACGTTAGGGCAAATTTACTTGCATTTCTAAGCCCTGACTATTCAATGGTAATACAGAAATATGAAAATCTTGCTCAGCAGAGTGCAAACGCACAGTGGTCTCGTATATGCAATAAACATACTGGAATATTATTTTAAATCAATGCACCTTAATCTCATTACCTTCAAGTAAACATAAACTTCTGCAAACACAGGAGGTGCCACTACATAACTGTAGCTCCAGATGGAATCAGCCAGCATCGTTAGTACAGGCACAGCAAGCAACACGCAGGAGAGGACGAGCGCAAGAAGCCTGAAAAGCTTTAGCCCTTCACGCTCCACACCCGCGGCCACATCGGCTGCCAGCTGCTCGCTCTCCCAGTGAAAAGCCGCAAGCACGGCCTTCGAGGAGAAAAGAAGGTGAGGGATCTTCAGGCCAACACCATTTCCTCAGGGGGGCAGAAGAAGAAGGCTCTGGAGAACCCCAAAGGCCTGTCCATAAACCCCTCTGGAAACGCAAGGCACGGGGAAGGGGGCACAGACCCCACGGCACAGGTGAAGGCCACCCACGAACACGCTCACACACTTTCACACCCTCGAATAAAGGCGAAAACGCTCAAACACTTACCGTGAGCACAAGCGGCAGAGAGACAGGGACAGAGTTTGTTTCTTCCCTTCCAAGCACACAGCCGCTTCACTGACGACTTCTCCCGGAGCAACATGTCCTGCATGCCTCCAGGCAACCCCCACGGGCCTCTCGCAGTCCCGCAGCACCCGCCAAGCCCTCTCCGGGGGACCGTTCTGTGGCAAGCCGGCGGTTTTTAAACTGCGGACCCACCCCTGGAGCGGCGCGGCTGCCTTAAGAGAGATGACGTCGAAGGCCCCAATATGGTGCTGGTAGCGTCGCGCCGCTGGCCCCCGCGGTAGCACCGGCTCTGGCCGCTTCTCTCCGCTACCACCCCCCCGTGGGGGCTTCCCGACGGTTCCTGCTGCCGCCGCCCCTCCTCTCGCCTCCGTGAGGGGCCGGCTTCCTGCGGCGGGCGGCCCGGTAGCGAGGGAGGCACAGGCCTCGGCACGACGGCGGTTCCCGAGGCGGCGGCGGCAGCTTCGTTCTCCTCCCCGAGACGCAGAAGACGATGTCGGCCTGGGTGCGCAGGCTGCGGCCGGTGCTGGCGGCCGGTGCTGGCGAGCGGGGCGCCGAGCTGAGGCCTCCCCGGCAGCGGCTGCTCAGCGCCCGAGGTGCTGGTGAGGAGATGGGGCCGGTTCCCTTTGTGCTCTTGGCGGCGTCGAGAGCTTTATTTTTCACAGCTGCTTGGAAGCACGGCAAGCCCCGCAGGTGGTGCTGGGCTTTTCGTCTCTGTTCCTCGAGTAGCTGGGTGTTGTCGAAAAGTCTCTGTCCCTTTTAATTAAAGTTAAGGCTCTGAGTGCTGTGATTTGTCGTCTTCTCTCAAGAGAAAACTTCAAAAGTACTTCTACTCTTGGGCTTTGAGTGCTGGAAAGTTTGGCAAAGAAAAAGTGCAAGGCCTTATGCTCCTCAGGAATAACTCCTGCTTTCAACAAAACCTCTTCGTACGGCCCGATCGGAAATACCTTTGTAGCCGACATCACACATTCGCTTACGTGTGTTGTTTCAGTTTATGCTTTGTGCAACTTCAGATGTTTTTCGTGTAATTTCAAGAGAGAGATGATGCATGTTTTGATTCGTTCTGGTGGATTTTTTTACATGAAGTCTCTGAGGAATAGAATTGGTCACAATTTTTTGCTCAGCTCTGTTTTTGGGACTCTGGGATAAGTCAGTAAACCGAAGCTAGAGACTATTTCCATTATTTGGGGGCAGCTAAAGAAAAGTGAATGGACGAGTTGGCTCAAGATCTGTGCAGGATGCAGAAGACATCCCCACCTTGCCAGCTGCTCTTGGGAAGGAAACTGACTTTTCACGAGCAAAGCTCAAAGGTAGGCAGCAACTGTCTGTGGTTCAAAGCGTGGTTTGTGTTTTTTGTTCTGAAGCATGTTCCTGTTCAAATACGCAGTCCTGCTCTCGTGCAGTGCCTTTCCCAGTCATGGTGAGTGTATAATGATGCTATTCATCCAGCCTCACTAACAACCAGATCAATGATCCTTGTCACGTGTACGGTTTCCTGGGCTCTTTCTTAAAGCTACTTTTGATGGTATTACTTGAAAACATACATTTAGCTTTTGGGTTCCTCTTATCGATTTTCGTTTTTCTAAATGTAGTGCTTGTTTCACCCTAATACGTGTTTCTTTAAAGTGGATCCATAATGAGGTGTGTTGGACTGTGTGTCTTACCTCTCTCTCACACTATTAGCACCGGACTCCCAAGGGCAGTTTGTGCAGTGAACTGCGATAATGAGGTTGATGGTTCATAAAAGGGCTGATGTGACAAATTACTGACCTGTTTTGGAGATTAAGTAACCGTACCTTTGCCAAGGTCTGTACGAGCTTTTTACTCAGCGTAATTGTTGTTGTTAAGTGTGGTAGGTGCCCTGTTGAGTGTTCCACGTGCCAAGCTGATCAAACAACACCAGTTGCAAAATATAATTACTGATGTGATTAGTTGTGCTTCTCTCAAGACAAAAGACATTATTCTGTGATTTCGGATTTGTACTGGGTTAAATTTTATGCAGCTTCTCGCAGTACTTGAGATCTTCAGATAATAGAGATGTCACCCGTTCACTCCATGAAAATATCCGTGCCCTTTGGTTAAGCTGCAGCAGTATCAATTAGTTATCTGCCTATAATCAGCTCTTCTCAGAAGCACTGCCTATTTTCTCTGATGTTGCTTTTGGTAATAATTCAGCATACCTCTTGGTTCTGTTACTCTCGAGCATTCGGGGTCGCTAGCAACGCTGAATTGTCTTTGTCATCTGTAGGACATTGCAGAGATGTTTTTCAGAATTGGTCCATCAGCTGGTTTGTGGAGGTAGCCAACAGAAACAGCATCCACTGTGTATTTTATTTCACTGCTATTTTGCTGTTATTTTTTTTAACTTTCCATTTATGCTTGCCAGACTTCGGATGGGTGCGCTTTTATGGGCAAAAAATGGCTCTGTGATAGTGAGTGTGTATTTACATGTGTTCCACAGTAATATATGGTTCTCGGCAGGAAACACAAAAGCTGTTGCCATACACTTAAAAGTGTGATGATAATGCTTAATTTGTCATTTTATTTTTGGAATGTTCAGCAAATTGAGCTTCATTGTCCTACTGATGAGGCCAACAGAGAGTTTGCATTGATAGTCTTTCCTCATTAGCATTGACATTCTGGGTTGTGCTACCTTTCATCTTTCCCCATAGCTGTTGCTTTGGGTTTTTTGCTACAAGGACTCTCCAACATTTAAATGAGCACAACTCGCTGTTGTCCTCTTGCTGCAGTGGGATTGTCATTTCTGTCCCCCTTGCTGTCTCGCATGCATACATTTCCCGAGGAAAAAAATTAATTCTGTGAAGCATCTTGCAGAATTGTCTGTGCTTTTGTGATGTGTATAATGATGTGCAACATCATTTTGGAAAAGCTAAAGTAATGATCAAAAGTTGAATTCTTGCTGGATGTCTGCTTCATGTGTTATCACCACAGCTGGCAGGAGGTGGTCACACTCACTTCTGCAGCGATACCCATCACTCTCTAAACAGGAGGATGGCTTTTGCAGAGCTCATCTCCTATCAGGAGCCAAGAAATAATTGAGGCTTTTTTGCACAGGTAGCGGTGTTGTGTAGGGCAGGAATTATCAGCACCAGCGTGGAAGGAGGACTGCAAAGTGCTATGGAGATGTTGTGGCAATGAATTTCTACTGAAAATGACATATATGAAGAAGTGCTTTAACTTCCTCATTACTTTTCACCTCCTCTGTATGCTTTAAACTTACCTCTACTACTTAAATTAATTATTAATTATTTAAGGGGAACAAAAAATAAACAAACAAACCAAAAACAGATAAATGTAATATGAATTATTTGGGAAGTACAGCACTCTGCATACAGTACTTGTGCTGATGAGTAGGTTTCCTTAAAAAGGAAGTCAAGGTCCATTGTCAAAAAGCTGAGATTCACCATTTCATGAATTTCATATATGAAAGAATGATTTTGCCCAGAAAAAGAAGTCTTGTGCTGTAAAGAATCACTCCTAAATGGCAGTATTATGAAGCTGGCTTTTGGATTGCCAGTCACTTCCAATCTTGATAGCCTTTCTCAAAAGTCCCAACACCATTCTTCTTTATTTTTGTTTATATCAGCTCACAACTCATGCTCAGAACAACAACACAACTTTTCAAAGTACATTTGGACTCCAGATGAATGTAGTCCACTTGTGAGAAATGCTTATGTACATCAATTATCATTATTTGTTTTTAATTGACAAGTGAGCAAGAATGATTTACTCATTTTCTAGGTCTGAAATGATATTAAAAACTCTTTCTTCCAAAATGAGTGTTCTGGAGCTGTGTTTCTCAGCCAAGATTTAAGGGCAGCTGACACCACTGTTTCAAATGGCTTAAGTCTCCAGACCCTTCTGTATTCTGCTCATAGATAAGGCAAGAAAAACCCCTCTCTGTCAATAGCCCTGCTTTGAGCAGAGCCTCCCTGTTGCAGCACAGGTATTAGTGAGTATTGCAGCATCAGTTGAAGAGATCCAGAGATCATCTCTTCTTTGCAGGGAGTTTCCATGCTGCTGGGGTACAGCAGCACGATCTGTTATGCAGAGGTGTTAAGGACCCACGTCACAAACAAAATGTTTACCCATTTTTATGGGTAAGCCATGATTAGAAAAACCCTTGGATTTAGTGACACGTTGATTGGAAGTGTGTGTGCTGATAATGTCATAGCTGAATTAGGGGAGCAGCAAAAAGAACTTGTCAATCAAAAATTCAAAAATAGGATTACTTTGATTAAACCTGCTATGCCACGTACGTGTTGCGTTAACAAGAGTGGCTGCTATTTCAATAGGAGTAATTGTGCCAAGACTGATGAATGGCATTTGGTGAATATCTGTCAGCACCAGCGATACTGGGTACCTGTCATTCAGAAACTCTGCTAGTGCCACTTAAACATTTGAACAGGTAGGATAGAAGGAAAAATTTTTAATGACATAAAATTTCTTCTTATGTTACAAGTTGTAGTAAATGGGAGAACCACCGACTGGCTTAGCCTTCCACTGACTTGTCTGGACTGTCAGATTACTTCTTTATGATTCTAAAGGCATAACAAGAAGGTTTTGTTAATGCAAATAATAAATATAAACAGTTCAAGCAGGAACTTTACAGAACCAAATACCTTTAGGAATTGCCCACGTTACTTGTATTACTGTGTCACATTAAGTGCCAGCTCCGAGGGTGCTATTACACAAGATAAGAGGAAAAATACTGGGTTTGCTCCAGTAAAAAGCTAAGAAAAATCTCGTGATCTTCATGAGGATTTTATTGAGATTTCTGACATTAATACCAAAGAAAGGGAGATCTTCATGTGTAGTCAATCCTGCCACTTTTCTGCAGCTCTTCATAGTACTTGCACCTTCTAAATGGGACCAAAACAGTTCTTGGATCTTAACACAGCAGGAATTCTCACAGCAAATGCCTTAAGATTCCTGCCCACCTTGTCCGCCCTTCACCATTACCCTTTCCTGAGTTAAAAAATATCATACAACATTAATTCAAGAGTTTTTTCTATAGCTAAAATGATGCTTGTGATTTATGGAGTCAACATCACCCTACAGATAGCTTTTCACTGGGATATTTCAGACCCTAAACCTAATTATTTTAGATACAGCAAATTTACACCAGTGCTTTAAACTCACTTGACAGTCAGAAGTGGTGTTAGGGCTGACAACGACGATGGTATTTCTGGACTTAATGCAATTAAGCCAAAGTGGGCGTCAAAGCAGTTGAAAGCCAACTGATGTCTGCTGCACCAAGGTACAGGAGGGCTCAGAGGTGCTGGCGGCACAGAACATTTTGTGTTTATCTCCTACAGAAAACAGGCTCTTGTGTCCCTTTGATTTTTAAACCAGCCTGCTCCATCTGGCACAGTTTATGCTTCCAAATAAGGTTCAGCTCTCTGTTGCCTGCATGAGGAAGAATGGAAGAGGGATCCTTAGAAGGAATTTGAAGCTAAGGCTCTTGTACAAGATGACAAATTCTCCTAGTCAGAATTTTGCCTTGTATGTAGGGGAATATAGAAATTCTATCATCCAACTGTATTTGAATGTTATTTTCACAGATGAGTGCAAATATTTGCCAGGGAATGCGCACTTCAAAGGGTTCCAGGAAAAGAGTAGTGGTGGTGTGACTGGGGAGGGAGAAGAATTTTCATTAACTCATAACTTGTGTGTGATTTTTAGTGTGATAGAAGTACTGTAACAGGGGAAAGCCACAGATACAGGTGAATTAGCAAAAGAAATACAGCAGTGGGAGACACTGAGAATAACCAGCATGCAGCAGAAGATCAGATCTTGCTAAAAGCAAGTTTTCTATTCTCCTACAACTTTCTGTTACCTGTGTTGGGTTTCTGGTATGCCTGCTTGTCTTTCTCTACAGGGATGGGGAGAGCAAATATTATTTTCAATAAAAACGTGTAATTGATTTAATGACTTCATTATTTGCTATCCCAATCTTTTTGTTTTCCTTGTATTTAGCTACCGATGAAAATGGAGTAGGTATTTTTAGTGGTGTCCCAAGTGAATTCAAAGTCATTCTCTTCACACTTATGGAAGATTTACAATCACTAATTATCTATTCAGTATACACAGTGCTTTTGTCATAGAATGACAGGACTCAGTGTGTTTTATCTCTCCTTTTGACATTCTCTCAGTCTTTTTTTTTAAGCTTGAGCAGCCTAAATATTCTGCTGTCTGCAAGTGCTGCCACTTATATTCTGTTATTAAATAGTGAATGTGCAGATTCTATTGTGACATTCTTCAAATGAGGCATCTAGTTTTCAAAACAGACATAGAACAACACGTTTTTTTTCCAGTTTATTGTGTTGCTATACTTCTTTACACGGGCAAGAAATGCCCCCCAACAAATGGCAAATGATCTAATAGTAAGGATCTGTTGTCAGTGCTTGGGAAGAGTACATGGTTATTGATGATAAGGGCAAATGGGTGTTTTTAGAAGTTCTAGTTATACAGCAGTTCTCAGGGGAAGAAAAAGGGTGTGTGTGGGAATATGGTCAGTCTTTGGCACTGAGGTACTGTGCCATAAATCTTAAACAGAACCTATTTAGTGACTTTCTGAAACAAGACACTATAGACTGAATAAATGATTTGTTAAATGCATGAAAACTATAAAACAGACTTTAAAAAAAGTTAAGAACTCCACCCTAGAGCTGATTAAAATATATCCTTCCTCATCCTCTCCCCATTCTTTATCAACCCTAAATGAATGTGAAGATCTGGCCTAGTTCCTGAGAAGTTCATGTCTTTTCCTCACTAAATGTGAGGAAAAGAACTTGCCACGATCCGTTAGATAATGGAAAAAAAGCAGTTGAGCTGGCAAGGATGGAAACTGGAATGGCTATCCCCCACCTCAGATACTGTGTGGAATCTAGTTTGGGATTGAAATGCAGTATCTGGGGCAAAGTCTTGCTTATCACTTCCCTAAGTGTGAAATGTGTAACAAACATCATAAATTAAGCCACAGTTAGCTCTGTTATACCTCAATCAAATTTGCTCCTTGAAGAACATATGTCAACTAGCTAGAGTGGTTTGATAAATATTTTGGCTACACCTCACTCTATCCAGCAGCTAACAGCCTTTTTCTTACACCAGTAATCTGGTGCCTTCTCAAAGCAGCATCATTGTCAGGGTACTAATAACCCTCTGATTTAGTCATGCAGGTTTCAGTGAGAGCCTCAAGCTGAAGGCTCTGTGCCTATATAATTTCTTCACTGCTGCTCTGAGCTACAGGTTTTTCCTATCAAGGTAAAATGCATTAAACTAGCTCATAATTCTTCTGTCTGCTTCGTGTTGCTTGAGAGGCTTTAAAGAGCTATAATCAATTTGCCAAACGAATAAAGAACAGCCGTGACCCTGCATCATGGACAATGAAGAATTCACTAGTGAAAACACTATGCATATAAGTAACCCCTCACCTATTACACAACTGCAGAAACATCAGGGTCCTTGAAATGATATTGTATGCTGAATAAAGGAGAAATATAGAAGGTAACAATGGATATTGTACTTTTCTGAAGTGAGGTCACGTATCTAGTCTTGAATTGAGTATGGCAGCAAATGAAACTTGCTGGTAAAAATCCATTCTGATTCACAGGTGCTGTGTCTTTCTCCCCACTCCTAATTTATGTTTAAAATTGCAAGGTCATATACTGTGGGATTATTTCACATGAAAAATGCTTTATGCAGGCAGTTTGCAGCTGGAGATCAACACTGTAGGTGTGTTTGGGTGAGAAGGAGAGAGCTACCAGTCCTGTGTTTGGCCTCAATTTCTAACAATACCTCTGTTGGAAAGTCAGTGTTGGGAAGAACAGCTCAGTGAAATTAAGGCTAATTTGGATTTATTTATGAAATCATGGTCAGCCTGCAAAAGTGCTGACAGAGAAGAATGAATAACTCTGAGGCTGTGTCTTCCTCCATGTGACACAGCATAAAATAAAGAAAAGCTCAAACCAGCTACGCAAAAGCTGTATTTCTAGGGAGGGGCTGTCCCACACTTTTATCCTATCTCAATTACCTACACTACCCTTTGTAATGGCCATCAAAGGCCGATTCTACAGCCAGAAGCAGCTCTTGCTCTACACTTAGTATCATGTAATACACCCATGATTTATTAGCAATTAGATGGCAAAATCATCTCTGTGTCACACTGAAATTGTCCTCTTTAGGGAAATGCCATTGCATTGTTCTGCCAGAGAAACAGCTGATAAAGAGGTGTAGGATGTGACAGATTATTAATCACCTTTTCTTAGACTTCCAAGTGTAGCATTCTTTTTTTCTTTTTTAATTTTTATTTTCT
>JANHFX010003058.1:16225-26617 GCA_027560015.1 Chloroceryle amazona
AGTGCCACAAAGCAGAAAAAAAGCAAATTAAGTGATGGAGATACCCACTGCTTTAGGCTGACCTCAGAGGTTCAGCATTACCTTTTCCCTTCACCCTTTTTCACCTTTCAGATTGCTTATAAAACAGAGATCTGTAAACTTCTTTGGTCATTCTCTTTTCTATTTTCTTTCAGATATTCTAGTTTTTTAAAAATATTACTAGAGAGCATGTCTAATGGGTGATCAGGCTCATTGGTGGCAGTGCACCGGGAAGGTGCACATTTCCCTGTTAATAAATAGCAATGATTTTCTGACATCACAAATTAAAACAATTGGAACTGGGCTGCTGCTCAAGGGAAGCATTTTATTTGTCTTGCAAAGCTCCGTGGCCTGTACGTTAGCCCACAGCGTTGTTTCCTTAGCTGTAAAGCAGCCAGTTCAGCTTTATGCATTTACTCTGCGACTGGCATAGCTGTGATTGACAGTTTAAAGAAAATTGTTGAGAGAAACAACAATTTTGTGACCTCTCCCTTTAATGGGTAATAAAGTTTTAGAATGATAAGCCTAGCACCTACTGGGGCTTTTCCTTGGGTTTATTATGCTACACCAGTGAACCTGTCCATCTGTTTGGCTGCAGAACATCAACACTAGACTTGTTCTTGCTTTACTTCTCTCTTTGTTTCTTTATTTGGCAAAGGATATATTTTTCTTTAAAGAGTTCATTTACCTATTTACTTAATCCGTTCTCTGACAAGATTGGATGTTTGAAGAAAATATACACCTCCTGTTTCATAACAGTTCTAGTAATGCATCTTTTTGTCCAACCTTTTAACCGTATTTTCTACCCTGAGCTGCTACTTTCCCTGTTTTGATAAGGTCTCACTGCCCATCTAATAAGTTCTTACTACTCTGTGTCTGTTTTCATGACCTGGCTAATGTGTGTGGCTTTCACAAACAGGAAATCTTTCACACTGTAACAGGTTTTTCCAAATGACCACAGTTTTCATTCAAAACGTAAAGAAAACATCCTTAGGAAAACTACAGTTTTAAATCTCTTGTTAGGTTTAGCCTGCTGACAGGTACCCACAAAACTAAAATTCTTTGTTCGAATACCCACGTTCAAAGTGTGTGGAAGAGCAAGAGCATTAAAAGCTATGTTTATTTGCCTGTGTTTACCGGTGTTTCCTGAATACAATTTTAGGCAATGAAACTTAACTGTCACTGCCTGGGCAGCATGAATAATCAGTCGTGTGCTTTCAGAATGGATGGTTCCCAAATAAGGAAGGCTAAAACTGAATTGTTTCTTACAGAAAAACTGACCTATTAGTGACACAGTAATAGAAGATTGCACATTATTCTGAAGTGTTTATTTGTAATCCCTATTGTACTAATTTTGTTCCTTGCAGAACCAGCTGGTTCCAGTATTATGTCTGTTTGACCATGGTTTGGTTTGCGTTTGGATTTAACTGTGCTATGTTCTGAATTGATCAGTATTTCCTACAGAGAATTAGTTTTTGTATGCCCTACTTTAGCATCCACTCATTCGAGATGTAGCTGTAGGTTAGGTGGAAGAACATCCCCTAGTAAGCGAAATATGAAAGAAATTTCGGTACCAACTTCAATTGTTATTCACCCCAGATGCTTAATAGAAGTACCCAGCAGAGCTCGCTTAACATATTTACTGAAAAAACCCAACCCATGTTAATCTCCTATTTTAGGATTTGTTTGCAGCGTTCGTTATCAATGAACATCAGTTTCTGCAGCAGAGATTAACTATCTCTTCTGGATTATCCAGCATTTCACCAATCGTATTTCTTTCAGGGGGACCAGCTTGTTGCAGTTAAGCCTCTTTATCTTTAATGTAACATTCATGAATGCTGGGGTTCTACAGGATCCTGTTTTGGGACCCATACTGGTTTGCAATTAGGTATTTCCCTCAGGCAGTATCAGACTGGTCTCGTTGTTTCCAGTATCTCCTGCAGAGGATCTTCACATTTGCCTTTTTCTATTCTGTCCTAAACTGAATGCTAACAAGACAGAGAAGTTGCTAATTGTTCCATCTCTAGGTCTTTGCACTCCTCAGTCATTGCTTCTATAAATAGGAGTTCTGTTTTCCCTGTTGCCAAGGCTTGTAGCCTTGGTGATAAAAGAAGAAAGGGGGAAAAATTGTGTCCCTGAAAAACTGTAAAGATCTTCTCCTCCTAGGTGAGGGCAAGCAGTTCTAAAGGAGCTGAGCTCCTGTTTCGCTGGAGTCCTTACAGGGAACAGATAGGAATAATATAAATACAAATAGTGAAGGCTAAAGTCAAAGTCAGTGTGCAGTGGAAAAGATGAGTTAGCTGCAGATACTACATGCCATCCTAAGAATCATGATGGGCAATAGGATATTTTTGCAGCTAGACAGAGGTTATCAGTTTACAGAAGCATTGCTTGCTTAGGCCATCATGGCAATTCTGTGGTCTCCAAGGCCTCTAAGCAACAAGTGAAGACATAAATGTGAAGGGGCAGGTGGCAGTGCAGTCCTGCATGGCACAAGGTGATAGCAGCTTGACTGTGATGTGGAGCTTTCGAGAGTGTAAGCTGGAGAGCCTTGGAACTGATAGTTACACTTCAGGGAAGATGGAGAGACACTGGAGAGCGTCCAGTGCAGAGCAACAAGATTGCAGAACAAAAAGATGCTTGCAGTGCATTGAACAGTTCATCTAGTTCAGCATCTTGTCCCTACCATTAACAAGCAGTGAGTATTTAGGGAAAGAGTGTTAACACTAGATATAGAGCAAAATGCCTCTGGAGATATCTCCCAGCTTTTACTAACTTGGAATTTGGGGAATTCCTGCATTCAGGGGTGTGATTGAAAGTATCATGCTTTTTAGTTGCCATTTTGGTTTAAATGCTGAATGTAGCTTAATTACTTTTTAAGCCATCTTTAATATTTGTATCTCCCATACCTCAGGTTGTGCTGACACATCAGTGTAGGTCTTTAAGAACAGGTTAGACAACTTGGCCAAATGGGTCAACTATTTTATCTTTCTTTGTTGGTTTTGCCCATAATTTCTACAACTTTGTGAAAGTGTTATCATCCCAGGAAACAAATCCTTGCTCCCAAAATCCTCTCTCACATAACAGCCTTTAAAGTCAGTTTATCTGCTGTCTGTTTTCCCTGCTATACCTTTCAGTGATACCACAGCAGTTTGGACAAGGCACATCCTAAACCTTGTCTTACAGATCTACAGTTCACAAAGAGGGCATGTTCATTTGATCACACACTGCCAGAATTGCCTAATTTTGACATTTTCTTCATTGCCAGTTCTCTCAGGTTGTGCAGCAAGAGCAGGCCTGCAGATTTAACCGCTGTGTTGGGAAGGATTGCTAGAATTATTCATAAAGGTTGAACTTGTTAGCTTGTTAGATAAAAAGTCTGTTAAGCAGTAGCCAAGAGCCATGGGTTTGTAGAAGTAGATCTTGTCAGAAGCATGAGATAGAATTAATCAAGGAGCAAGTGGGACAAAGAAATTAGAGACTGGGGGATGCTATAGATCTGATTGACTTAGATCTGAGCGAGGCTTTGATAAAGTTTCACAGAAGAAGTTGATATGCAAATTCAAGGATATTAGAGTCAATGAGAGGATGATTAAATGGATTAAAAACTGGCTGAATAAATGGGCACAAACTGACTTAGAGAATAGGAACAAGTAAAGGCACCTGAATTAATTTGTTTGCCACTTGAAAAGCTTCTCCAGGCTTTATTCAGACGCTTTCTTACACTTAGCATATGTCCACTGTTGCAAAAGAAACAGCTGGGGAGATGCAGTGGTGCAATATACTTCTGTATCTGAGGGAATCTGCTACTTCTCCCTATGGAAAAGAGAGAAAAGGATAGAAACAAATTCAGGTCTTGGAAGAACCATTCTGTATCCTCTTGCATTGGTTTAGAAAAGGGGTGGGTATGTGTGTATGTATATAATACATACATATGGTCCTCAAGCCTTTCTGAGCTATACTGGCGAATGAGTATGCTCCTTGTAACAGAGCTGGTGTATGTGAAACTAATTTACATTCATCCATGGAAGCAGATTCATGATAAGACGTATCCAGAGGCTTTTCATCCAACTTTTTGTTGTTCTTTGGACCCCTCTGAACTGGTTCATCAAAAACTTTTGCTTATGATGAAGAAGCATTGCTCTGCATTCTGGGAGCTGTAAAACATCATGCTCTTTATTGGAACATCATGCTAGAGAAGCTGCACAAGAAGTACTGTGATTCCTAGGGACAAGGGACGCAGTCTGTCCTCGGTCAGTGGCAGAGAAACGTTAAAAGTTTGCTTGGGATTTTTATTCTTTTTAAGTTTCAATTCTTCAGTATAATTCCGTCACCAACATCAACCATACAGCATGTGCTCAGAAGATGAACAGGAGTACTTTAAAACCAGATCTTTGCTGAGGAAATGTGAATGCCCCATGAATCCAAAATTGAAACTGGGAATAAAATTGAAGCAACTCTTTGGGAAAGCCAGTCAAGTGCAGGCAGGCAGAAGGGAGGCAGTGTGGTGCGCTTGCATCTTCTATGCCATTAGTTCTACACAAAAAGCCTGCAGTTCCTATCCTCTGAAGTACCCAAAAATACTCTGCTCAATTGCAAAACACTGTTGCAATGATCTGTCTCCCAGTACAGCCCCACAAAGGTTTTCATTCAGCATGACTTTATTTTCCTTTTGGTTGGTTGGTTGTTTTTTTCTTCCCCAAGATCAAGAGAATCACATCTAGGAAGCTTGTAACAGTCATTCAGAATTCTGCATCGCAGCTGGGTTAACAGGAGTGTTACAAATACAATAGTCCCATGTTGCTTATGTCCTGCTGTCTTGAATTGGATAGCAGAGTGTCTGCAAATACTCTTTTGATGCTCTGGGGGAGTCCTGACAAGCCTGAACCATCTCATGGTCATTTCCAATTTTATTGAAATAAATCACTTGAAAAATAGAAAGCACGAGAAAATGCTCCATCTTTAGGTTTGAAAAGTTTTTGAATGCAAAATTGAATTATTTCTTCTACTCTTAGGTGAGCTGATGATTTGAATTTATTAGATGATAATTTTTTCTTGCTTTTATTCAGTTGCCTGAGTGATATAACAAGTGGACTGTAAAACTTCTTAAGTTAAGGAAATGGTTAATGTTGATAGAGAAATGAGTACTTATTCTGCTAGATACTTCTACTTAGAAGACTTGTTCATGCTGAGTCTGTGATCCCTAGGTCAACACTCTGTTCCAGCAATATGCTAATCAATGCCTCTCCAAACAACAAACTCACAGTTATTTTTCTCCCGTGGGGAAAGCAGAAAATCCTATAAAGCTTTTATTGATTTTAGGCGCTGGGTTTAGAAGCAGCTTGGTGAGTCCTGAGCAACATATTGGCTGAGTTCAGTAGCAAGGGCCTGGTGAGTGAAGGGTTTTGTCCTTTTGGGTAGACGTCACCATAAGGGACATAGAACAGATTTGACCAGTCACAAAAAGTCATTAGGGAGCTGGTCCTGTAAATAGCCTGAGTGATTCTTTGTCAAGATTGCAGAGTAGCAGCTCCGCTATTTCCTACTGTCTTCCAAATATGTAATCTGTCAGAAATAAAACAAACGTCATCTATTTTGAGAAAAGGGAGGTGTTCGAGCTGTCATGAAGCCTTTTCTTTCTCTTTCCTTTTTTTCTTCTTTTCTTTATTTTATTTATTTTAATCTTGTGGTTCAGAAGGAAAAAGACAAGGTGTCTAGCACAGACCAGGACACTTGCACCTACAGAGCTTTCTGCTACGTACAGCCTCCTGTATTCACCTTTGCAGAAGTCCTCTTGGTTTCTCCTTCACACTGCTTAACACCTGTATGCTCGAAGTACTAAGGAAACAATTTAAGGGCTTAAAGATAAGCATTTAGTGCCATTGTTATGTCAGTTTCTGGCTGCCACTCAAAAAAATTTTGGTTCTTCCCAGGATACCTACCAGGCCATTTAACATTTTAAATGGTGCTAGATGTCTGGGTTTAACCTCTGGACCCCCATCAGGCTCCTGGCCTTAATTTCATCCTTAAAAGAGTTGATTTTCCTTTTATCCCATTTTGTAAAAGGTGCTGTTTATATTCAAAAGCTCTGAGTGTGTGCTGTTACCTTGTGAATTCTGGTGTGGGTTCAGCAACAGTCTCTAAGACTTTCTCTTCACTGCCTTTTGTTTCCTGATTATTTTCAGTAGTTTTGCTGCTGGGGAGTTCTCTTGAGTTTCCTATGGAAATATCTGAGAAATCTGTCACTGCTTATAAACTGAAATGAAAGAACCTTTCAACCAGCCCTGCAGAATAAACACCTTTTCCGTGAGGTCCCTTGACTTGAGCCCATACAGGATACTCCATTTGAGTGCTCATTTCTATACTTCATTTCTGTGTTACAGGGATCAAATTAATTGCTTGTGCTTTGTGCTCCTACCTGATTAATTAGCATTCCTAAAGGATATGTAAGGGGTGATGGACACTAATGAATAGGGATTTTCTCACAGAACTAAACAGATCTGGCCAGTGCTGTCTCACGCAGAGATGGACCACATGCATTGTACTGCAAGCCCTAGCATTTCAGTGTATAAGGATTTACACATAACTTGGGAAAGCTGTTAGCAAGTCAAAATCTGTCTAAAAAGACCACAGAATGGATGTTGCCTTGCCTGTACTACATACAGCACATGTTGTTAGTATTGGTTGGACAAGATTTAATTAGTAACAATCGCAGCTTGTTAAAGGCAAAGATATTGAAGAGCTTTAAAAGCCACTTGATCTATCTCAAGGCAGAAGTACAGCTGTGATTTAATATTAGTCATGTAGCTAATAATGACTAATTTCACCTTCGTTATGGTGGTGGTGTTCTTACTTTGAGGAAACAGCAGCAAAAGCAAGGAAAGCTTTTCAAAGTCAACTAACCATTCATGTAGCTACAAAAACCTTGTCTTAGGATTTTGGTCCCTCAAGCTTACCTGTTTTTAATAATTCTCATCCAGAATAAGTGACTCAGAAGTTGGTTATAGTTTGACTTTCTAAAATTCAGTTCCGAAATCTCAGGTGTTAACCCTAAAGAGTGTATGGTACAGTATTGTATCAAGAGATATGGTTAGAAAATGCTGACAACCTACACATAACATGGGGCTTGCTGACATTATTTGTGACTGGTTTATGACAGCAGCCTACATGGACTGAAGTGACAATGTGGATTTGCATTTTCTTTCCTCTCTCAGGGAGTTTTCTTGAAGATGGGATGTATTATCCCAGAATTTCTAATGAGAAATGAAATGCTAATAAATAGATAAATCTGAATACCTTCTAAGACATACTTTTCTGTTTAGAAGAATTTGGAGAGCAACTGGTTAAAGACTGAAGTATAGAAAAGAGAATGATCACATAGTATTTAGCTTGATGGAGTAATAATGTGATCTGTTTCCTTAAGAGCAATTTAGTTAACACTCATAGAGGAGATTTTAGAGGCTTGATTCATAAGCTTTAGTTTAAGCTGTAGACCCTCATAAGAGGTATCATAGAAATAAAGTGTATGTTTGGCATCAATTTCCCCTGAATTGTGTGTATTAGCCAAGAAGTCAAAGAATGAAGTGTCCCAGAGATTAGAAATGTCCGAACAGTTTGTCAGAGAAGGCAGAGAAACACTGGCTGTAAAGCACCTAGAAGGTCCTGCTGTGGCATGTGGTGTAGTCATAGCTTTTTTCCTGCAAAGGCATGAAGTTTATTTTCTATCATAACGTTAAAATTCTACGAAGTCTGCACTGGTAGCAAAATTTGTCCCTAAGCTGCAAATTTTGGGGGCCACCTTAAATGTTACTCCGTGTAAACCATTCTGCTGCATAAGGGACACTACTCCCTTTGGGGGCATTAAAGAGTGTAAAGAATTTTTTTGCAAGACTATAACCTTGGACAACATTTTCTGCTCAAATAGTTCTGTTTGGTCCTTTTCTCATTTGATACCTGCTTGTTATTACTGTCTGTAATTTAAATGTCACATAATCTACATCTCAAAAAATCTTGATTTCTCATTAAATAACGGGTGTTATTAATAACTGCTGTGCATTAACGGAGGCCTATGACTAAAGGCCTCTTTTCATCCAATAATGTCAAAGCAAATGCATATCTTTAAGTTATATTCCAACATGTCATTTTATTTCTTTTTTCAAAGCTTCTTTTCTGATATTTAACATTTTTAACTACCCACACATTGAAATGGAAGCAGGAACACAGAAAGCTATGCCAGGGCTGGTGTAAGAATTTGACCTATACCGAGGCATGGAGTTTAATAGTTTTGTGTTGATTTTTTTTTTAAATAAAACCTTCCTCAAATTCATTTAGGATTGGATAAGACAGTTAAATACAGCTGTTGATTTACAGAATTACTTCTTTGTCATGGGCAATGGGATTGTTAATAATAATAGTGTCTCTTTTCTGTTGGAAAGAACCAGATCTACTGAATAGCTCATTCTGAGCTTATGGCATGTTAGGCTTTGGCAGCCAGGTGTGCATGGCCATGAGTTCTCCTCTTTTGGAGCTAATATCAGAATAAATGCTACTGGGAAACTAGTTTCTGTAAGTGGATGTTGTTTGATTTGGATACCTAGTGGATATTTCATTACACCTACTACAGAAACCATGAAAATTGTTCAGTAGAATTTGGCCTTTAGTATACCAAGGGGCCTCTCTGTCACGTCTGGTCCTTTCTTGTCATTTCTCAGACACACTTGTAGCGGTGCTATGGATTTTCTCTCTGTCATTCTGGAAGGATTTTTAGTAAAATAGACCATGTACAGCCATCAGCAATAATTATGAAAGCAAAGCTTGATCACTACTGATACTAATTAGACAATCTGATAATTGATGGCTACAGATCACCTTCCACAGTTTAAAATGGCAATTAATTTACCAGAGACTAGCACCTCAGCTATGTTATCTCTCAAGTTACAACTGTGCATGACAGTAAGATGTTAAAAATAAAAGACCTCGTGGTTATGAGATGAACAAACCTTCTTTATGGAGATTATGTTTTTTTTTTTGCCAGGCATAAAGAATAAATTACATTTTATTAGAAAAATAATCCAGTGGCAGTGTTACATCTGTAAAAGGCCAAATCCTGCCAGAATTTACTGCTATCCTAGTTGTTTCTGATTATTGGGTTTTATTTCTTTGTTAGAACTTGAATTTAACGAAGTTACCTGCGCTAATACCAATAAATCCATTCACTGAGTTGCTCATTGAAAGTCTTGGATTTGAGTTTGGACACTGGTCTGTCAGGGACAACAGCTCTCTGTCTGAAGTGCCAAATGTCTGGTAACATTTACTTGGATCCAAATTGTACCTTATGCCACCCCACACTGATAACTAAATGTCTCCCGTTCACTCCAAAGTGGAGTTCAGTGTTTAATCTTTGCCATCTCCTCTCTCCTTGAAGTTACTGGGCCAGTGTTCAAGATCAGGGGCTGTGTAGTCCCATCTGGACATAAAAACTAGCCAAGCATGCTTTGTTCTTCTGAAAGTAGGTATCACAAATAACCACAACTATTCTGCTTCTCGCAGGCAGTAGATTTGCAGATGTTTGCAAGCAGCACAGCTTTTCTCTTCCCCAGCGCTGTTTCCCGTCCTGGGAGTAGCAGCAGACGAGCTGTACCATTTGCAAATGTAAGCTCTCAGTAAAGGGACTGGTATTTTAATACTATGTATAGTACACATTTAGAGTCTCTCACCTTGAAAGTAAGCAGTTGTGTTGGAGAAAAGAGGAAAAAAAATTGCAATTTAAGCTGATACCTTAGTCCATCCAAGCTTAGTGTAAAATAGCTTGAAGACAAATTCAGGTTATTCTAACCAAGGGCTGGAGCTCCATTGCTTAAAAGCAGGTCCTTGTAGCTGGAACATCTGAACATGGAACTGGAGTTAGAAATGCAGGTTACAGGAGTTTACTTTTATCTGGGGAATACAGATGCTTAGCACTTTTGAAGCAGTGTGAAAATCTGGACCTCAACCCCTACGCCACACATGACCTGTTTTCTCTCCATTTTTTATGCGCGCTTCTCTTGCTATTTCGTTAAAAGGTTAGCATATCAAACTCTTGGCAGTTCTTTAAGATCTTGATGTGGTTTGATAGAACTCATTTTATCACATCCTCAGTAGTATGGACAGGGGTAGAAGAAACCCTATCTGTTTAGAACTGAGGTTTGAGATACTAATGGAAAGAGGGAGGAAAGATTTATTCAATAAGATAATAGGAATAGGACTTCTTTGGAAAATGATAACTGCATATAGATAGAAGATTCTTCAAGTGAAGGATAGAAAAGGGGAGTTAAGATGAGAAAACTGGAATAGGTATTGATAAACATACAAACAGCAAGGATAAGCATTGTTGGA